>JAPMNZ010945086.1:0-16903 GCA_029875035.1 Pomatoschistus microps | reverse complement strand
AAAGACCAGACAGGTACATATCAACTAGTCTAAGGTAAGGTAAGAACATATGTCAGTATGTAAAAACGGTGAACTATTCCTTTAAAGATAAACCACAGAACACAAAACTAAGATTTAATCACTAGGTAAAGTTCCTTTGGGTGTCAGCAGAAAACATATGTTGTGAAATATAAGGCGTCTGTCACATGCTCCTGTTTGACATGTGTCTTCCTCTTTCTATAACTGCAGATTAGGTGACAGTGATTATATCAGACAAGCAGACGAGAATTGTATTTTAAAAAAAAAATTTTAGTGAAAATGAGGAAGATACACAAAGAACAGTGTGTGAGATGTTGCTCACAATGTTCTTTATAGGGAATTCCAGGAATGGCACATCACCTATTCTTCTCCTCTACTTGGAGGGGGAGTTACTTGGGTATATTGTCTTCCAGAGCTGCATTCCTGCTATGATGATAAAATAACACTGCTATTTGTACTACTGTGCTAGAACAACCATTTATATTATGGACACATTTAAACTTTCAGCATACTGAAATTAAGTGCTACAATATGAAGGTAAACTACTGTGTATATGAGTTGTTTCAGTGGTAAGTAATTATTTGTATATGGCAATGATATGAACGAGAGAAAAGATGACAGATACATGGCAGATACAGTATATGACGATGCAACATGCATTGAAGATTAAATGGATCAGATGTGTAGTACATTTGTCAAGTTTACTTTACTCAAAGGTTTTCTCCAGTATTTGAGCAATTTCTTCCCCAGTGCTCTAACTAAAGTTCATTTTATTCAGGCTATAGTTCAAATCACTTCAAATCAACTTCATTACACTGGAATACACATTAGCTAACCCATAACTTCAATATGCCCATGTTCTAGTCATGTGAATTGTTGTTGTGTTTAGATCCACAGTTACACCACCTCTGTGTCGGTGCCGCTGCAGGACTTCAACACGACGTACAGTGTGGAGGTGTCTGCGTGCACTCAGGCCGGCAGCGGTATGATCAGCCCTCCAGTCTGGATCTACGTACCAGAGGACAGTGAGTGAAACTATGGACCCATCACCACACTTTTTGATAAGGAAAAACACAGCTCCTATAGGCTGGCGGGGGGCTATTTTGTGGTCTCTAGTTTTAAAAGAGTTCATTAAAAGCCCTCATATATAGAGGGATTGCACTGAGATTCAGAATCTATTGTGTGAGAGACCTGTCAACAATTATAGAGTCATAAACTATTTCAATTTAAAACTTGAATTTGGCTGCTAGTTGAAGGTTGTAACCATACCACCATAAGTAAATATAATTTTATATATCAATGAGTAGTTATTTTTGAACTGAGCAACCAATGCAAATGTTAATATACCACTTCATAATAAAGTGCAAAAAGGTTATTTGAATGAGATTTTTCTCAGCTTGTTGTGATTGTATTATTGTTTTTTCAGACTGCACTCAAATTTCTGCTTAACGTTTTAATGTGCGTGTGTTTTCCTTCAGAGTCAGTCCCTTACCCATCCTCCAGCCCAGACACTGCTGTCTCAGACTCTGTGTATGTCGTGTTGGGAGTGGTGTGTGGGATCTGTCTGCTGCTGCTGGTGCTCTGGGGAGGCCTCTGCGTCCGCAACAGGACCCCTGGATCCTGGCTCTGGTATGCACGGCTTAATTAGCTCATCTCTCGTGAAATAACAACTTTATAATAAGTCCATCCTGTTGTCTAGACTCTTAAATACATCGTCATTTGACCTACAGCCAAAATTATATGATCATAGTAATTGGGTTAATCACTTGCAGTTTAATGAAAGGACTGTGTAACCTTTCCTATCAGGGGCCAACCACCTGCAGAAAGATACAGTATCATTTCTTTGCTCAAATATGCACTACATGGCAATGGAACTACAATAGATTTTTTTTAAAGGTTACTGCACGGCAAGAATGTTTTGCACATAGATGACATAAACAGTATATCTGTTAATAATGGCAAACTGTGGGACATTTCAAGCTAAACAATGGCATTTGTGTTGTATGTAAAATGAAATTGTCCACTGGGATGCTGAGTAACGTTGTGTAATGACCTTTAGTTCATGACGACTTAATGTTTCCTGGTTTAGCTCATACACTTCCTCTGCTTCCTCTTAATCATACTCTGCACCTGAGTGAGGCCTGTGTTTTTGTTACTACAGGTTTTATTTATGTCACTACTCTGAGTCACTCATTCACAAAACTACACAGTTTTAAATTATACAGACTAATATTGAACTAAAATGTTCTTTATTTAAACACCCCAGCAATAATCAATACTATTATTTTATGTCTATTTTTACGCAGTGAATTGGAAGTATATAAAGACATGCAGTTTTTGTATACTTCCAAGTCACTGCGTATGTTTTATAGCTTTGTTTTTCATGTTATGGACTGAATATATTTGGTCAAAGTTCCACATATAACGTGCGGATAAGGTTTGTTTTGTTTGACTTTTCCTTTCTTACTTTTTGCAGGAAGCAGTTTGGAGACAGAGACAAACTGGAGCCGGTCATACTGTACAATCCACAGCGGTCCTATAATAGATCTGCTGTAGGAATCACACGTAAGCAACACGTACTTTAGCAGTTCTTAGAGAGTCAAAGTACTATATTTGATGTTTTTGCTTGTTCTAGTGAGCAATCTTGGCATTAGCGACCAACTGCAGGCCAAACTCCAAGATGTGATGGTCACAAGAAACCTGCTGTCCATTGGAAAAATCCTTGGAGAAGGTAAGCAGGCTTTTTCTTACCAACATAGCAACATATCAAAATGTACATCAACATGGATTTTTTATTTTCAGGTGAATTTGGCTCTGTAGTGGAGGGCCAGTTTAGACAACCAGATGGAAACCTCGACAAGGTTGCTGTTAAGACTATGAAATGTAAGTATATTATGGCTGGTGATGATGGGAACCCTTACGATGCATGGCTCTCAATACAATAATCAATTAATCTTTATTTATAGAACGGCTAGGTATTTAAAAACATTAAAACATTAAAATCATACAAGGGATTAAAACAATAAATATCCACGGTGCATTCATATAAAATCCTTGTATGCACAGGCAAACAGCTGCATGTATCTGAAAAGCTGCCCTCCCAATAACTAATAATACTAATTACATTATAACCAGTTCAGTGTCATTTATCTTGACACACCCCTATTTTCCTATTTTAATATGATTTATTAACTTGAATGTAATTATGTGTGTTCTCTTTAAACAGTGGACAGTTTCTCTCAAAGGGAGATTGAAGAATTCCTAAATGAAGCCGCCTGCATGAAAGACTTCAGCCACCCGAATGTCATCAGACTGCTCGGTACTTTCTGACACCAGTGTTTTATTGTTAAAGTCTCTGTTTTCTCACGTTTGCGCTCCGTCACAGTCCGTTTGCTTTGCCCTCTCCAGGTGTTTGCTTAGAAATGGGCCCAGGAAACTTTCCCAAGCCCATGGTCATATTGCCTTTCATGAAATACGGAGATCTTCACAGCTTTTTGCTTCGCTCGCGTCTTGGAGAGAGTCCCATGGTGTGAAAAAGATACAATATTAAGTCACTGTTCTAAAGTAAAACACTCATTTATATGTTTCTGTTTTTTATTTGCAGTATTTACCCACTCAGACATTGTTGAAGTTCATGGTGGACATCGCTCTGGGGATGGAGTACCTGAGCAATCGCAACTTTCTGCACAGGGACCTGGCTGCACGGAACTGCATGTACGATTTGTCAATTATTAGTAAATTAGAGTAAAGCTGGGCTACTTAACTTTGACACTACAAAAAATAGAAATGTATTTTTATCACTAATTTTCACATATTCTGCCATATCTGTTGATCAGCTTTTTAGACAGAAAAGTGAAAAAGAGCCTGTCAGCCAATTATCTGTCAGCTAAAGTGTCAAATAGTGACTCACACTAAAAGAACATATTTTCTCATAAGACACATGACTTATGTTGTGGTATGATTTGAACATCAACCTTTTGCCCCATTCTTTCCGATGGGGCAAACAAAATGTATTATTTACACACAAGAAAAAGTTGTGTACCCCAGTTTTAATATGTACCCAAACAATGAGAATATTTTGGGCTTTTGAATGAAAGTGACTAAATGTATCAAAACGTAAAGTCCATCCATCCATCCATTTTTTCCCCCTTAATCCGTTTCTGGGTCGGAGGGAGGCAGTCAGAGCTGTACACAGAGCCCTATCAAAGCGTAAAGTAAATTACTAAATGTATGTTGTTAATTAAACCATAATTGTTTTGCAGGTTGCGAGATGACATGACTGTCTGTGTGGCAGACTTTGGCCTGTCTAAAAAGATCTACAGTGGAGATTATTACAGACAAGGCAGAATAGCTAAAATGCCAGTCAAATGGATTGCTGTGGAAAGTCTGGCAGACCGTGTTTTTACTGTAAAGAGTGATGTGGTAAGAAAGGAAAAATTAGCAAGTTTCCATTTGTTTGAAAATGTTACCTTGTGTCAAGGCCAAAATGTCCTGTACAGTCTTTCACTGTTGTAATATTTGATTACTATGTTTTTTTTTCAGTGGGCCTTTGGTGTTACAATGTGGGAAATTGCTACTCGAGGCATGACACCTTATCCTGGAATCCAAAACCACGAGATTTATGACCATCTGCTTGAAGGACACAGACTGAAGCAGCCACCAGACTGTTTGGACGGACTGTAAGAGTTTACTTCCTGTTTATGCTATCTAGTTTTGACAAAACCTGACAATTATTCAGTAGCTCTTTACACACCTACCCAACATCTCCCTCTCCTGACAACAGAAATACTGTATAACTTTATTACTCATAAGTCTGAGGGTGCTACCCAATGATATTATAGATCCATGGTGCAACCTCATCAGATACCTATTCAGAACGAGCATCATAATATGGCACTTTTTGCAAGCATTTCTGCCTGTTAAGAAAATATGCATTTGTGCATTTTTGTTGATCCTATCGGTTGCCTTTCAGGTATGAAATTATGTACTTATGCTGGAGAGCTGACCCACAGGACCGACCCGTCTTCACACAGCTCAGAGAAATGTTGGAAAAACTTGCTGAGAAACTTCCAGATGCCTCCAGCAAAGAGGACATAATTTACATAAACACAAGTTTCCCTGATGAAGACCCAGACAGTGCAGAATATGATCTGGAGCATGCTGCCTTTGACTCCTCCCCCTCATGTAGCCACCACCAGAGGGCAGCCGAGAGCTCAGTTGTCACAGCTGACATTCATGGGAGTTTGGGCGATGAAGAGGAAGATGGGGAAGATCGATATGTTGTGGTAATTTCCTCTGATCCGAGACCTGCAGCAGCCAACGTTCCACTCTTAACAAATGACACCGCAAGTCGAGTGAGTGGACACAGTGACCCCAGCACAAGTGATAACTCTTCACTGTTGTGAGGATCTACTACTGTGCAGATTAAATTATCATGAAGATTTCTGTTCTTCAGGTTTTCACATGAACAATGTAGCAGACACTTTGGACTAGACACTTTAACAATTGGTCAGAGATGTCCATACGTTTTTTATATCGAGGGTGTCATCACTGTCATATTGAAACATACACCAACTATTGAAACAAAGTTGGTTTTATCTGAGATTTATATGTGCAATCATCAATCCAAATATAATCTTTAATATTATTGCATCCATCTCACATCAAAGTTTGAATTATAACAGTATTATAATGTGGACCAATTCAGCGGGAATCCTGAGTATCAGGGAAAATGCCCCTTCCATAGTTTGGACATTCCTGGTTTGACTGAAATGTTGTGAGTTATATATATTTTATATGTTGGATCCTTGTGTCAATATTCATCAATATACCTCTTGTGTTTCCCAACCTGGGAATCGTTTACTATAATGTTCACAGTGGACCCCATTTCTACTCACCACTAATGTTTTGCACAGTGTTATTATAAGTAGTGAGTAATTTCTCATAAGGCCAGTTGTAGAATTCCTATTTTGGTGTTTTTCAAAATGATTGATTAGTTGCAAATCTTCAATAAGCTTGAGGTGCACTAAACTGTGAATTGTTTACTTACATGAATTACATAATGCAATATATACATTTTGTACATATTGTTTGTTAGAAAGAGTACATTTTTGTTTTAAAGTAAAGTTATAATTATTAAAGATATTATATTTTGTTACATTAACATTCATAGCTGGGTGTAGTTTTTTGTGTGTGTGTCAAATATCCCCCAAAACAGTGACGCTAAAGCAGCAACTCCATAAAGTAATTTTGATGTCTCAAAGTATTACTAAAGGAGGGTTATCTAACTTTATAAATAACACATTTAATATATTGACATTTTACATACTTGAGTACAAACCTCACAAACCTGTTTGTGAGGTTGGTGGACTCTTTTCACCTTTAATTCCAAAAAACATGATCAAAATATGTGAGGGTTACACAGTTAAATGTGTTGTTTGAAAATTGTGTGTGAATGTTGTGTATGTGAATTATTTTAACAGTTTATGTCTTTTAACATTTTTTCTACATTTTTGTTAAATTAACTTAAACAATTTTACATAATTATGCAACACAAGGTAATACATTGAAATCCATCAATGCCTGTTATGTTGCAGTTTTCTCAAAAAATTCGTTTGCTTCACATTCTGATGACGTCATGAGTTACGTGCCTTTGCGTCGTACGCATCCAACATGGCGGCGGATGCGGAGATGCGGACGTGGAGGAGTCCTGTCACCCGGATTTTGTGTCCCTGGCTCCTCTTATCTCTGCTTGTATTCTGCACATTCAATACATCATGTGCAGCCCCAGAGCCCGGAGTGTGGAAATTCGCTCTAGGAAATGTAAGTTTGTCGTTAGCAGCGATCACGTACCGCAGTCTCGTAGCTACAGTCAGGGTTTGTTAGCACTGTTGCTAATATCCAGTCTATGGCATTCAGGATGAGTGGCTTCACATGCTTCTTTATCATAATTGTTCATACGTCTACTGCTTTAAGTTATATAGTTGGTTGTGTGTCTTAACATTGTGTGTGTAAACTTGTTTTTAATCTTTGTTAGTGGACGTTTGAATGCTAGTTCAGACTCTAGGCTTTCCAAAGTCAATACACTCCCTTTCCTTAAAAACAATGAATGCTCTCGCACACATGACTATATGCATCAGTTGCTCAAATACTAATAGATGCATTCCGCAAAACCAGTCTAATGACAGCACCAGGTGATAAATTATTCAGCTTCTGTTTGGAAGATTTGGTTTCCTGGTTGACTTTTCTCTCATTTCGTTTGGTATTATATATTATATTATTTTTCGTATATGCTCCTTCTGTTATGTGAATAATGTTCAAGCCAAATGTATCTGAAACATAATTAATGAACATATTGTTTACGTTACTACAATTTCTCTGTGGTGCGCCTGTGTGTAGGTGTGTTATACACGATATGGTTATAAATAATGATTTGTATTGTTGTTTCGCAGTCATCGCACCCACTTCTGATTAGAAAATCTATGTACAGTAACACAGACATCAAATTGAAAGGTACAGAAGTATGTTTAAAAAAAAAAGATAGATTATATATATATATATATATTTGTGCCACTATTTTAGTAATGAGTTCAGGCTTTGTCTTGCAGTGATAGCATTCCATTGTCCTCAGAATGTGGATTTCACCATCCACTGGCTTTTAAAATATTACCCGTGCCACAATGAGTTTAATAATATTGATGTAAGTATCATTCAATTTGTTTTAGTAAACTGTTTATTTAGATATACCATATTGCAAGTTTGAATTGTTTCCAGGAAATGTATGAACGAACACCGTTAAATCGGGGCCAAGGCTTGGATCCAAACCCTATGGACCAAGGAGAAGTCATTGAACACCAACACAAGACCATAACATGTAACAACCAGCTGCGCACCTTCCCCATGCTCAATGTGAGTTTGAAATGTTTTATCTTCCGTCAAAGCTAATTCAGGTGGATGCTTTCAATTTGTGCTGTTTTATTCAGAAAGCAAAGGCAGAACCGCGCCCTGCAGGTCCTCCCCTTGACCCTAAGAATCCGGTTTGAACACCATTTTCACTTCTTGTTGAATCAGTGTCACATGCGTTTATAATAATCTCCTCATCTTTTTATGTCACACCTAGGATTCAAATTATAGTAGACTCATTCTTGAAGAGTTTGAGTCCAAAAAGGAGACAGATGGCATTGTGAGTGTTAAGGACAATGTAATTGCCACCACATGGAGAGATGGACCATATCTGCTGGTGGTGAAGATACTGGCAAACACTAACCCAAACTGGAATTTAACACGTAAGAAGTGTTTTATTGACACTGAAACTTATTTAGCTAATATTTAGTAGAAAAACATGTTGGGCATTCATTGTACTGATATGTTTGATATTATCTTTCAGTTGATATAGTGATGCAAGGTGAACATGGCTACATTTCCATCACAGAGTGGCCTTTAATGATAGTAAGTCAGTAAACGCACTATAATAATTAAGACACCAGCAGTTTATAAAAAGTGTTCATATCTTTATAAATGCTGTGTTGTGTACTTCTTGTTAGTTCTATATGGTGATGTGTATCGTATACATCTTGTACGCTGTGCTCTGGTTCGTGTGGGCGGCCTGCTACTGGAAAGACCTGCTGCGGATTCAGTTCTGGATTGCAGGGGTTATATTCCTGGGGATGGTGGAGAAGGCGGTCTTCTGTGCTGAATATGAAAACACAAATGCTGTCGGCTCTGCTAGTGAGTAATCAATGGGTGTGTTACATACAGCTGTGCTTGGAAGTTTACACACCCAAGCAGAAATGTCACGTTTATTGATCATATTTCAGATATTTTGAATAATATGGGTGATTTTGCCCCCTTTACTATGACTTTACTTCATCTGTCTTCTATTGTAGTTGTGGATGAAGTTCGTTAGCCTCTCTGATGGTAAAGCTGCTCATTCTTAGTGAAAAGCCTACAATTCCTGGGCTGTCTTGCATTAACCACACATTTGAGATATCCACACATCGCTCATTGATGTTATAATTTGAGAATGCAAAATTCATTTATTTGACAATACATTTCTTCACACAACCCCTAACAATCGGAGGAAAAGGGGTGTTTGTGTTATCATTCATAATCTCCAGAAACTGGGAGTAAACTTCCAAGCACGACTATATGTTTACCTGGACTTTAGAACAGACGTTTCAACAGATTTGTGGTTTTCCAGCTTCAGGATTGCTGATTTTTGCTGAACTGATATCTGCCCTGAAGAGGACCCTCGCTCGACTGCTTGTCATCATTGTGAGTCTTGGGTATGGTATTGTAAAGTATGTATTGCAACCACTTATCTTTCTTATCACTTGTTTCATGAAGTTAAAAGTCATTTTTTCATCATTTCAGGCCTCGATTAGGAACCGTCATGCACAGGGTTGTTGGTTTGGGGATACTCTACTTTGCCTTCGCGAGCATTGAAGGTGTCCTAAGAATTACAGGGGTGAGTCATTCAGACACGCAAAACTAGCAGTTGTTTTATTCAACAAGTTTGTAACTACAATAATGATTGGCTTGTTATTCAATTTCTTTGTAATATAATGGTGTATTTTTGGGTACGTCCGTATTCAAGGGTCGGGACAATGGCGCAGCTCTCATAACTGAAGTTGTTCTTGCCATACTCGATTCCTGTGCCATCTGGTTCATATCCTTCCAGTTACTACCCTTTTATCAGAATACTGAATTTGTAAAACGCTTGCTCCCTACATGAAATCAACTTTCATTTTGATGTCATTTTAAATTTTCTTCTATTTGCTTTGGTCATTGGTTTTGTATAGGAATGTCAAGATTTCGAATAACGACAGAATTTTACGCTTGGCACGCAATAATGAAAACCTTATTTTTAAAAATTGAGTTCACATTTACCCTAATCATGCTTAATTTGTGGAAACATGAATGCATCAAAGAATTGTTCACTAGTCGCCTCAGGTCACTTAAAATAGTTCAGTGATGTGGTGCATTTGCTTCTCATGTGAACACGCTCATAGTTCTATTTAACTTGGCTAAAAAGTGACATGATGTCAACTAATGGAATATACCTAAGATTGAATGAAATCACATTTATAGTTGAACTTAATAATCTTGACATCCCTATTGCCATGTCGCATTTGCTGAGTTACTTTAAAGTCTCTGATCCTGGTTGATTTGATCCCTGCTCTCTCCCCTCCTCTTCTGTGTTCCTGTCCTGACCGTGGCCTCTGTAGGCGAAAGACTCAGACTTGGCCCTGCTGGCCAACATTCCCCTGGCTCTGCTTGACTCCTCTCTCTGCTGGTGGATATCCTTTCATGCACCTTTCCGCTGCTCCTCATTCACACAACTGGGCCGAACCAGGGGCCCAAGTGCTGTGTATCATACACCTTCAGCTTAAACAGGGGTTCCCAAACATTTCAGGCCGGGACTCTGAAATGTTTGTCATAAAAATAATAAAAACAATATGGAGAAAAAAAGTTCTTGGGATCATCTCAAAACTTGTGTCCCATGACTCCCGTCAGGGTCCCGACCCCTACTTTGGGAACCACTGATCTAAATATTATTTTAATCATGCATTAGTGAAATTGCCTTTTTCTTTACAATCCATTAAACAGGGTTCCTGCAGGTCTCAAATTCTGGTGTTGTTTAAGTTTAAGTGCTGCAAAATAGCTTTGGTTATAAGCACCACGATGCATGCATCAGACTGTTTTCAATATCTGTCCCTACTCAAAGAATAATAATAATAAGCATCCTTTTCAGTATTTAAAATACAGTACATGAAAAAGATGTTAAATGCTGCATACATTTCTTGCTTTGATTTTACAGTCAACATGGCTAAGCACGGGTAGATCTTTTTTTAAGTGAATTGAAAAAGTATACAATGTTTAAAACGTATAAACTGATGACACGCCTGCAGAAACCCAAAGATCCCTACTCCTACATTGAGTAAACCCAATATAAAAACTATTGTTCAGTCTAGATGAGTGTTTTGTTCTCCTTGACTTGATGCACATATTCGTGAGCTTGGCACAAACCATCAAGACTCTGAAGTTGCGGAGAAACCCGGTCAAACTGTCTCTTTACAGACATTTTACAAACACCCTGATATTTGCTGTTCTTGGTAAGTGTTGATCTCACTAGCTTTGGGAAACCAGACCTGATCTGTGATATAACATGTTCTTCTTCTCATTAGCTTCCATCATCTTTATGGTGTGGATTGCAAAGAAATTTCGGCTTGCGGATTGTCAGTCAGTAAGTGTTGAAAGCACTAATATAATATAATTATTTTATATTAGTATTTTTAGAGATGAATGGGTAATGTCTCATTCTAGGGATGCCCCATTCATCACAGTTGAAACATTATTTTCATGGCCGCAATTAACAGGTTGCAATTATTTTGGNAACAAGTTGATGCTTGTATTTAGAAAGAAAAAATATGTAAAACTCGTTTCTTTCACAAATCTGCTTCTTCAAAAAAAAAAATTTCAATCTTTTTATAAAGATTGAAAATGTTACTGTAACTTAATATTAGTAATAATTAAACCTTTTTATGTATACTTGGACCTCTACAATGTTTGAGAAATTTAACCATTTAACCTCTTTGAACATGAATGGTGAATCTAATCATATGTTAGAAAAATAATTACTTATTTTGGCAAAATAGTGCAGCCTTACCTCATTCGTTCAGGACCGATCCATTCAAAAGAAGTAATCTAAGTTTTTTCATTGTCTCTACACTGGAGACCAGATGACTACTTTTGAAACTTGCTCTGGAACTTATCAAGATTAATACATGTGTTTTCCCCTAAATGTCTCAAAGGACTGGATTGAGCTGTGGGTGGAAGACGCCTTCTGGAGGTTCTTGTTTTCACTCATCCTGCTCGTCATCATGTTTCTATGGAGACCCTCTGCAAACAACCAAAGGTACATGGGCCACTCATGACGTGCGTTTGCTTGTTGAAGCTTTAAACAGTTTTATTTTCTCACAGATATGCCTTCACTCCTCTTATTGACGACTCTGACGACGATGAAGAGATAGAAGAGTTTATGACCAATTCAAACATGGGTAGCTTCACATTTCATTAACGCATTCGGTTTGCTTTGCGCTGCATTTCTTGAATTTGTGTGTGTATTCTCAGCTGACGGGATCAAAATGAGAGCAGCGAAAAATGAGTCCAATGGTACTGCTAAACCTGCAGAAGCCAACCCGGTACGCACAATACTTTGACTTGTACACGTTTACACAAATATGCAATGACATTTTCACTGTATTTTAGTGTTTTGTGGAAACCTCAAACAGTGTCCTCAGTGTCAATAACATATTGGTAGATTTGAATAGATTTTAATTTATTTAAAACTTCCCAGGGAATGATGTCTCTACTTTAAAACAAAACATTTGCCACCCATGTGGGAAAAGCTGCAAAAGGATGGAAAAGAATAATTTCATCATTCTTTTCCATCCTTTAGTGGACTAATTTTTATCTTTTTGCCATTCTGAACAAAGTGGAATTGGATAAAATTATGAAAATGATACATCGGTGTGTATGTATGTATTTATGGTCCATAAGTAGTCCATAAGTCTCAATGAAAAATCCTGTGGAAAAGATGCTGTTGTCTCCCTGTGCAGTAGATGGCAGCATTTAACACGTGTTCATTTTACAGGATGAGGACTTGAAATGGGTGGAGGACAACATTCCTAGCTCAATTACTGATATGTAAGCCTCATAATTGTTTTGTATTGCAGTAAAAAACAATACATAGATCTGCAAATGACTTTTATTGATCTGACAGTTTACTTTCATGTTCACAGAGCTCTGCCGGTCTTACTCGACTCAGATGAGGTATATTACGATTTCTTTATAAAGCATGTTTTTTTCTGATTTCTCATTTCAACCATTATCATAACCATTGTTTATTCAAATTATAGGAAATTATGACGACCAAGTACGAGATGTCCAAACTGGAGTGATGCTTTCTTTCCGTGACCTCAGTGGACTCTGGTATGTCATGTTTTCTGCTGGGTTAAAAACAAGTTTTGAAAAATTTCAGTGTGAAGTCTTTATTTTCATGTTTTTGTCCAGGCTCCTGTGTGGCTCTGCTGCCGGCAAGAAACGGTTTGAAACCTTTGTCGTTTTAACTCTTCCAGCAGTCTAAGCACTGATGGTGGATCCGACTCCTGAAGTGATCCATTTCCAGCCTTTTTTCCAAAGAGAATGTGTTTTTTTATGAAGTGCTGTATTTATTTAGTTCCATAATATTGCATTTATTTTACCAGAGATTAGCAGGGGCAGTGTGCCTCATGCATGAACATAAACATTGTCTGATAAGTATATTCAAGGGTCCATAACAACATTATTTGAGAGACAGTATCAATACATTTGTATCTGAGAGTGGAGGAAAGGTAGAGACTGTTTTCAGAGAAAATAAACCTTAAGAGGATTTTGTGAAAATATTCAACCATATTGGAGATTGAATTTAGAACTGTTTATTTGATTTAGAAATGTAAAGTTTAGGTTTTCAGAAAAATCCACAAAAAAGACTACCATGCGAGGTCCCAGAGATGAGCTTTGCTTAGTTTTCTTGTGTTGAGTTATTACGTAAGCCTCACTACGTTTTCATGTCTGCTTCAAATCTTTGCCCAGCTCAGGGCTCCAAGGACTTACATGTCGATGTGTCTGAAGTATGTGTGTTGTCCATCTGATCGTTATCATCTGTTCTTTCAGGAAACATAACATTTCACTGTTTCATGTTGGCTCTTATGCACTTTGAAAATCAAAGCTGTGCCTATGTGTCGTCCTGGTGAGGGGCCCAGGTCATCGAGAAGTCTTTACTGTCAGCGAGCACGTTTACAGTATTGGTGATCGATGCACAGATTCTTTTAATATAATTGTTATTGGGTTCAGTAACATGGATTCTTGTTCATCTGTAGTTGAATCTGCTGTGTGTGGGAAGCTGTTCTGTTTTCCAAAATAAGCAATATACTATTGTGTATGTTGACATTATTATTTATTAAGTGTACTTATAGTTTGTCATATGTGGCTTCTTCGTGTTTACTATGTGTTTACGAGGTGTTCTTCCATTTCTATCTCTGTTAAATGCAAACAGCAGCTTGTCAATTTAGTTGCTTTTGCTGTATTTGTTGTTAAAATCATTTTTATTTTACATACTGTTTTTTGTATGTCGATGTTAACCATTCAGGTCTGACGGCACAGGCACAAGCCGTGCCTGAATGGGCTTTCACTGTTTTCTTTTATGATGGTTGGAAAGTTGGGATAATTGTGCTTTTTATGGCACTATTTTGTGTTATATAAAACTGTAGACACCTGCAGTGGACCTGGTTGTTTGTACAGATGGTTTTGGCTGATTCCTGTTATTTCATAATTCCACAGGTGCAAAGGCATCAGGAGGAAGTGTGCTCTTTATACCAGCAGTTCTCCTCTTCAGGAATTCTGTACACTGATTAAATAATAATTCATAAGATCATTTTGGTTTTCTGTCACTTTTCACATAAAATCAACAACTACGTTATGTTATTTTAACTTGTTTATTTGCAATGCATATAGTCCTCGCATAGATCCTTTTTCCACTCATCCAGCGTTTAAAGTGATATTTCACTGAACAGCTGTTTGGATCTGCTACAAATACATTAGTATTTCCCATACAGGGGAGTGGGCACTCTGAGGCTATGGGTATGCCAGGAGGGTGAGATTTAAGAGCCACAAATGAAATACTAATCAAATATATCCCGATGAGTGTTTACATGGAGTTCTTTAAAAAAACAAACATGAATTTGACAACACATTTAATACGTACTGTTTCGGGGGTACTTGGGGTGTTAGACAAGATTTCCTTTCCTTTTCCTGTCCTGTAAATGTCCAAAAACTCTCCTGAAGCACCTTTTCATATGTTCTTTCAGGATCATTTCAATTCACATGGAATGCAACCA
Organism: Pomatoschistus microps; assembly: GCA_029875035.1. Lineage (NCBI taxonomy): Eukaryota > Metazoa > Chordata > Actinopteri > Gobiiformes > Gobiidae > Pomatoschistus > Pomatoschistus microps. The sequence continues at coordinate 1,946 of JAPMNZ010945086.1, read as the reverse complement.
TTGTATGTCCTGCCCTGTCCTGCACTCTATAGGTGCCCAACCACACAGGAAACGAGCAGTAACCTCAACATTCTGCCCTGTTTTGGACTTAGGTTGCTAAGGCATTACAACTAATCATGTTCTTTCTATTCATCGATGATTAGGGATTATGTCACTGTTTTGTTTTGGGCCAATTCAGCCCATGGCCATGCGTCCACTGAGCTGTTAAAGTTTGTGACCGGCACAAACCTCAGACCTGGCTCAAGTATCATTTCTCCCGTTTATTACAAGGGGATTATTTTATGTTGCTTAGTGCTTTTGAATTGTCTTTGGCACTGAGAGCGGTAACAAAAGGCCACAGAATGATTCTTCCATGAGTCTACTATTGAAACACTTTTTAAATACCTCTTTGTGTTATTTACCCCCTTTTGCGCCTCTTGTTTCAAACCACATCTGTCATTTCTTTTTCTCACAGTCTCTTGGTATACTGTACAGATTATTATTCATTTTTCAAATATGCACTGGTGTGCCTTTCACTCTTTAAAAAACACCTTCAATGGAGGTAAAATAGAAACGGCTGCCACAATGATATTCAATAGTCCAGTGTTCAATCTCAGCAAATGTAGCTCTTAACAAATTGTGAAGTTTTGGACCGACTTTATTTCAATTATGTTGTGATAATTCAAATTCCAGGCAGACTGACTTGTGCCCTGGAAAGCTCACTGTAAAGTCTTTGATTTAAGACATAAAAATGTGTGTCTCTGGGTAATATAAAGAATATGACTAATACAGCAAATATGCTTCGGTACAGTATACAGTAACTGCAGGCCTACAGACATTATAATGTAACATTTGGACTCAACCATAAGCAAATATACAGTATATGATCAATAGAAAAAAATAAGTATAAAAATACCAACTATAATTCCAATAAATTAAGCCTTTGATGTACTATTAAAACTAGGAAATATAAAAGTGCATAAGCGTCAGACCTACACAGATCCTGAGCCGCAGTAAAAGCTCATGAAACTTTTAGATGTCAAACATTTCTGTTTTTCTGAAGATTAAAAACAAATATGTTTGTAGAAAATCAAGTCAAAATATCAGATGGGTTCTTCATATTTCCACCTCGAAAGCCACGGAGGATGTTCAAAAGTTGTACGGTGACACCAGTATGTGAACTTTGGCCACATGTTTGGCCTGGAAGACGCGGTCGCTGTATTCGGACATATCCACGTCGATGCTGACCTCCTGAGGGCCTTGCAGCTGCTGCACCAGGATCAGTTCTCCGGTCTGTCTGTCCGAGCGCTGCATCACAAACATGCCCCTGGAGTTACCGCCCACAATCCCAAAGCGCAGGCTGTCGGGCCCCGTGCGCCCCGGGGCAGTGGCTGTGGCCATCCGGAACAGAGTGGCAGGCGTCTGCAGGCGGGACGACAGCGACAGGTAGTGGAAAGACACCGTTTTAGGAGCGAGCTGACAGGAGCGACTGTCCATGGGGCAGGGGTTCCTCTCACACTGACTGAGGACACACATTTCAGAAATATTACTTATACAAAGAAAAAAGAAAAAGGACCAGTATGAAAGATTATGGAATTTTGTGCTACATGAAGTGAAGCAAAACTAAAGAGTAAAAGAACCTTGTGAGAGTATGCAGTTGCATTCGAAATGTCATTATTTTGGCCATATTTTGGAGATTAAGTATAACAACTCCTTGTTAGTGGTTGTCTGAAGCCAAACAAATGTGTTTTAAAATTATAATATGAGTTATCTACACTGGGGAGATCTCAAAATATGCAGTTCATGCAACGCGTCCCAGGAATTTACAGGAACTGGACGCTTTTTGCCAAGAAGAATGGGCAGCTTTACCATCAAGACTCCAAGCTGTCATAGATGTTAAAGAGGTAAACACGGTGTTCAGAACTGGGGGATGGAAACTTCTAATCAGGGTCTTTTGTGTAGTTTCT
>JAPMNZ010945070.1:0-20419 GCA_029875035.1 Pomatoschistus microps | reverse complement strand
GACAATAAAACTCTGTAGCTGCTATAGTGCACAAACATTTCTCCCTGAACTGTTGTAGATGTACAGCAGGGTTGAGGAAACTCATGTCAACAGACAGTGTACAAGGGCCTGGCTGGTCAGGCAACCTTAATGTCGTCATATTGGTTGAGGATTAAAACAGTAAGAATATATGGAGCACTCAAAAAAAAGAAAAATATCTGACCTCAAATGTGTGGCATGTACTTCAGTCACGATTGGCAGTAAAATTGTCTTTATATAAAAGATAACAAGGCAAGTGACATATTTAAACTATTTATTGACATATTTTAAAAGGAAACCGTGCAAGAGACCCCATATACTGAAGTCTTAACTCAGCATACACAGTTCACATTTGATTACAACTAAACGGTGTTTAACACAAAAACACATAAAAAACCTCTTAAATAACCTTGGCTTAATATATGGCTTTATTAACAATGAAACGGTGCAAAATATTTAAAGCTATACATATAAACATGACATTATACATTATGACAGTGTCTTTACTGCTACCATATGTTTGTTTTCTTTGTTTACAAAGTGACCAGTCGAGGCAGAACTGCACCGAAGAGCATCAAAGGTTACACATCTCCAATAATGTCTGATCCAGCATCTGCTTTAAACCCAGGTTCTTTAGTCGAGCTTGAGAGTGTTTATCTGTTAATATAGCATTAAGTCCGTTAAATTCATTGCAAAAAACAGGCAGGTCAAAGACATTGGCAAAATTAGACATGGTTTTGTGTTTGTAAATACATGTTAGTGCGTGGGAGGGCAAGAGTAATTTAGTGCAAAGTAATTTTAAAAATTGTGGATATAATTACATTAGCTATTGTCAAGGCTGGAGCATTGCTACAAAAAGCTAAATATTTCAAAACTAGAAGTGAACATCAATGGCAAACTTTAAAACAGTTTTGCTGTTGAAATCATTAGAGTACACTTATGCAAAATATTACTAGCAAATACCTAAAAAAAAACCAAGAAAAATCATCTGTGCTGAATTTCAAAAAGGCACATTAATTAGTATTTTGCTTCCAAACACCTTTCACATTTTTTCCTTACTTCATTTTTTAAGTTGTATCAAAGAGGTTTCAGATTTAAGGCTAAAGGGTGACGTTGGAATGATTTCTTGACATAACACTGCGGCAGCCCAGATAATAACCAATATTTTAAAATAATAATGTTAGAAATACAAGCATGCTTTTTATATTTTGGTTGAGTCGAACATTATGGTTTATGCGTCATTCATGGCAACTCTGAGTTCATTGGTGAGAAGGCGATTTTTTTCAAGCTGCTTGTATAGATGGTCTGGACAGTCAGAAAGCAAGGAAGAGAAAGACAAGGAGGATTAGTACGAAAGATTAAGACGAAAGATGCAGCTATATAGAAAAAAATAATGTTTAGATCATACACTTAAAACACTCACATTTGGATTGAATGACACAAATATACTAGGGCTGCACAATTAATTCAAATCAAAATTTTAGTGGCAACAAAGACTGCAATTATCTAAGTCTGTTGCCAATAAAACATGACCAAAAAATATTATTTGGTAAAAATGGTCCCTTGATTATAGAGCAACATGAAGATTTGTCAACAGAACAACTCTTTCATCTTGGTCAGCAGACATTTTTAGTTCTGCTCCAAAACAAAATTACTCTCTTTATGAGGTTTAAAGGATGGAAAAAAATGCAATCACAATATTAAAGGCAATGCCCATCCATGTTGCCAAATTGTACAGCCCTATAGCTATCGCACTTCTTGGACGGAATCAAACCAAAGTAGAGGGTCGTCAAACGCATTTACCGCAAATTATTCTAAGTTTGTAAATAAAATGTGGCCTTACAACAAACTACCATTATCTATTGCCATTTGTTTTAACTGTATGTGGCTACACACCATGTAACAGTCCTCTCAAAGCAGAAAGGGAACAGTAGATGGAAGAGGAACTTTAGAGTTTATTCAAAAGCTACTCCACAAAATAAATAAGACAAACATAAGACAGAAATCAAAAAAGATGGGACAAACAAAAATTAAGGAACATTGCAGGAGGAGAAAACGGTAAAAAGACTGGACAGATGGAAAAAGGTGTTTATTTTACAGAAAGCAGTTTGGCTCAAAGATGTGGATGAGGTGAAAACATAGACAGCAGCAGCAGCAGCCATGAACCAATGTGCAGTGATTACAAGACAGTGCAGAGATAACGAAACAGAAGTAATGGAGGTGGGAAGAGCTGCGCACAAGAGATGAGGATGTTCCACCAGAGGCTGGCTTCTGTGTGCAAGTGAAAGTTTAGCTGCGAACAGAAACAAAGTATGTTGGAAGGAGAAATTAAATGAAAAGGAGGGGTGGAAGCGTGCAAAACCAAAACAGACAACACACACACAAAATAATGGGGGAAGGTTGTAGTGGTGGGAGAGTGGAAATGGTATAAAACACACACAACCAACCAAACAAACTCTAAAGAAGGCAAACACTATTGTAGGCAGTATTGGGATCTACTTTTGAAATATTACATCTCCTTTAAATACATGGTTCCATCTGTATTCAGGGTATTTGAGATATCAAGAACTACATTTGTGAGCCACTATTGAAATGTGAAGAGGAAACAGTCAATTTGTTACTCATAAAATTCAAATATTCCTCATAACGCTTATAAAAAGCTAAATAATTACCACAAGAAGTAGAATATAACAGCTCAATTTAGAAAAAGTTGTCTGAATCTTATAATTCTAAAGGGGATGATTAGACACACTGCAAATAATTAACGTTAATTTTGTTTTACTCAAACATGCCACAAGGGGGAGCAACAGCACACTTCACACTCCTAAAGACTATTGAGTGAGCAGCAAGCAGGTGGTCAATTACATGGAAGTCATGTCGTTGAGGGCGTGGTCCAGCTCCTCGCTGATGGCCTTGTACTTCAGTTTCTGGGCATAAAGCTCATCTATTGAGTGTTTGTAAGAGTGGAGTGATGGGGAGGGATTGGAAGCACAGTGAGAAAAGGGAAAATTAAAAAAAAGTGAGAAATTTGAACAAAAAGTCAGAAAAGCATGTGTCAAAGAAAAATACAAATGGATACAAAAAAAGCAGGATAAATATAGGAATGGTACATGGTGCAGCTGCTCATGTGGCGGTGACAGATTCCAGAGAAGTCGCAGAGAAACACCTCACATTTATACTCCGGCAGCACGTGCACGGGGCAACGCAGCCTTGAGCAGTCACCGACAGAATGCCAAGCAGCACTCTGGTGAGAAATGCTGGGGCCTATAACTAACTGCACAATACTGCCTGGTGTATAGACAAGAAATAGCCAAGGCAGGCCAGAAACGTGTTCCATGTGTATGAAATATAGAGTGCAGTTTAAAAGATTAAAAGATGTAAAAGAAGTCATACCCTCCAGATCGTCGATGGTCTTCTCAAGCTTGGCGACTGATCTCTCAGCGAACTCAGCACGGGTCTCAGCCTGATTTCAGGAAGACAAGACGTTAATACAAGACAGAGACTTTGTGCCTGGTTAAAGAGTGCGGGTTTCTCACCTCCTTCAGCTTGTCTGTCAGGACCTTGATCTCCTCCTCGTACTTGTCCTCCTTCTGCGAGTACTATAGACACAAGGAACAACAACAAGATGAGCGATGAAACTACAATTCTACCAAGAAAAAAACAAAAACATTTAAACATACCTTCTCGGCCTGAGCCTCCAGAGACTTGAGGTTGTTCTGTACGGTCTTCAGCTCCTCCTCAAGCTCTGAGCATTTGCTGTGGGATTACGTGCACTTGTATTAACATAAATTCATGAGCAAAAATGTTTTGAATTTAAAAATAAAATAAAAAGACAGTCACCCCTCAGACAGCTCAGCGCGCTCCTCTGCACGTTCCAAGTCGCTCTCAATGATCACCAGCTTACGAGCCACCTGAAGTCACCAGACAGACACGATTCATTGTAGTGACAATACACAGCAGATGCAACACTGGCGGAAATGCCGTGGACAGCTGATGAATCTCACCTCCTCGTATTTGCGGTCAGCCTCCTCAGCAATGTGCTTGGCTTCCTTCAACTGGATCTCCTGCAGCTCCATCTTCTCCTCATCCTTCATCGCCCTGTTCTCAATAACCTTCATGCCTCTGTGAGAGAAATGTTGTCCGTTACAAATAGTTCACACCTGAGATTTATGTCATATGCACAAATATATTCTCTGTTGTACTGACTTGAGAATGTGCATTTTGGGTTTTGAATACAAACCTCTCGCTCTCATCAGCCGCCTTCTCAGCCTCCTCCAGCTTGGTCAGGGCTGTGGCCAGACGCTCCTGTGCACGGTCCAACTCCTCCTCAACCAGCTGGATACGTCTGTTCAGGGAAGCTACATCACCCTCAGCCTAAGGGAACATGGGCAATGAATATATGAGAAGACTATAATTTATACAATGTGGAGCACAGCAATGGGCTGGTTCTGCCAACAGGTTAGGAGTCATCTGCATGTGGAAAATGAAGAGGAGCATCGTTTCGGTCAGTCTGACTATACTATGCTCAATAAACCCCAAGATCACACGAGATGGGACACTGATACTGAACAATGCTCTACTGTGCTACTATCTGTCCAGCACAAATGTAGCATGGCTAGTGTCTGACTCACTCACTGTTGATGCAAATACAAGCAAATCTCCCCTCGTATGTTTGTTTTCGACGCCAGGGTGGGGACGCTTTGTGGACGCACATCATGCAATAGGGATAATTTCAACTGTAACCTGCTGCCTGGCTATATGAGAGTATAAAGTATAGCTAAGCAGGCCTAGTAGCCATGCTTTTTGACCAGATTTTCTCCTAATGCCGTGGGCCGCCGACAAACTAATTGCCTTAAATCATTAGCAGTGGCTTACTGATTCCCTCGCACTCCTCTCTGCATTTAGGTCCCGATGTAGTGAAGATGCTCGGTCCTCCGCCACGTCGGCCTGCTCCTGTAGTGACTTGATTTTCTTCTTTACAGCTTCTAATGAGCTTCCACCTGCCATTTTTAACAAATATTCTGTCGGCTATGCTAGTGTGTCACCCAGCGTGGACTCCGCGGACTAGCACACTGAAGACGGCGCCTTTGATCCCTGCCCCCACCGCTTTATCGAAGGCTTGATGAGGATTGGAACGTGCCATAAACCCGGAAGTCACCTCAAATCAAACTCTTTCTCTGAGGATCTGATGAATATATTGTTAGATGTTTATCTGGATATTGTTTATTAGAGACGATGTTTCAGAAGATTTATCACTCTCTCATCCTTTTTCTCTCTCTATATATTTTTGGTTTGCAGCGCAGCATCCAGTTGGGCGCACCCAATCAAAATGACAGTGCAACTTCAGAGCATCACAGCATCACAGCAGCCGAATCAATCTTCATTTGTTTTTTCATTTCTTTGTTTTTTGTTATCAATACACATTTTTCAATATTTTTCCCAGAAAACCACAAACACACCCAGGTCCATTATTATTATTGATTATGATTATTTTGATTATTATGATTATCATTATTATCATTATTTTTTAAATATTTTTATCATTGATGTAATTCATAATCACAATCATCATAATGATTATATTCGTAAGAACAAATATGTGAGTATTTAAAAAAAAATATATCATAGCTTTTTTATTCCGACTGTTCTGCACTGTGCGGCAACACTTTGGGACGATTAAAGGTTATCTTATCTGATCTTCTCTTATCTTTGTAACAATGATAATTATTATTATTATTATCATGATTATTATCATTAGTATACAACATTAAAACTAATAACAGTAGGTTAAATTATGATGAGAATACATGTGGTTTATTTGTGCTTGGAACTTCACAGGTCCAAATTTGACTCCACTGCACCACAAATCTGTCATGTAGTGCGGGACAGAATATCCTTGTAAAACACGATGCTGAAATCCTACACTTGCTTGACCCAGAAGCTTGTGGAATGCACTTGAAGACAGTATTCTGCGTGACCCTACTATTTACAGCACAGACTAAATTTAGGAAACATGTGCATATTTTGTACATTACTTTCCTTTTTGTCTTGTGGGTTTTGTGGATAATTATGTGTAAACTGTAGAATCGAAACACTCACAACTCACCTTTGCCACTTCATCTGCTCTGTCGTCCTGTCCATATTCTGGTTTGTTTATAATGATATGTTCCAATTATTTAACATAATAGTGTCTACCATTATACTAGCTTTATTGCTAATCTTTGTGTACTCAAATCTATATGTTGTGGGTCAACTCTGATCTTTTCCTTCGACGCTCATCAACTCACATCGGTGGCTTTCTTCTCAGCCAGCTCCAGTTTCTCCTGGGCATCCTTCAGAGCCTCTGAGTATTTGTCCAACTCATCCTCAGTTGCCTTCAGCTTCTTCTGCAGTGCCACCAGGTCATCCTCAAGCTACGGCACACAGGAACAAACATCAAGTCAGTCAGAAACAAGAAGGAAACTGTCATTGTATTGGCTACATTATAACACAATAATGGAAAGGATATGATTATTAGATTATTAGTTTATTCTAGATTCTTATTAATATTAAATATTCAAAGGCAATAGATATGTATAAAGCCATCAGTTAATGTAAAAAGACAAAGAAATAACATTTGTTATTACATTAACCAAAAAAATAATGTTATTTTTGAATATTTAGTTTCAGTTATTTCATCTTTTACTGATATAATTTCTTGGTACAATGCCACAATATTGAGATAGGAACTTCTGAATGATATGTTACATTTTAGAGAAGCACAGAAGTTTAATTTGAGACAGTTTTTAAGTCAGGCAAGCAGCAAGAAGACATTTGCACAACACGGTCCCTTTACCTGCTTGCTTCTGTCCTCAGCTGCTTTCTTGTCTGACTCAGCCTGCTCAGCTCTGTCCAAGGCGTTCTCCTTGTCGAGCTTGAGCATCTGCATCTTCTTCTTGATGGCATCCATGGCTGCTTAGTGTCTGGGGTTTCCACAAACCAAAAACAAAGAAACTGATTGAAAGGATGGGAGCGCCTGAACCCTACTGGACGCCAAGCTGGAGTGCGAGGCTGCCTGGGCTGTAGTGAGTCAAATATGCTCTTCAGACACTGGACACCCAATACTTTTTTGGACACAAGCGCAGCTGCTTGCCAAGGTGGGCCTGTCTTTTTTCCGGTACTTGGAAGTGATTCGCTGTCTCAAGAAAGTTGACAACTTCTATGGCTATAGATGGGGTCTGGGCGTCAGGCGGTCACTCCTCCCTCACACAAAGACGTCCTCTGCTTTTTCTAGCACCCTCCAAGTGTCATGCAGGAAGCAAAGTGTGGACATTCAGAGAAGTCTTCCCAGAATATTATTCAGAACACTGTATTGAGAATCTATCCTACCTCTATGAACAGAATAATAAACTTTCGAATGGTCAAATTAAATAATGAATTAATCTTTACATTTCACACAAAAACAGAAACAAATAATACAACGATAATTTAAAATAAACTCAATTTGTTTTTTCAGCAAATAATGTAAGCCTAAACCAGTAACCGAAGACATTGCAATCGTGCCAATATGATGCTGCTATTCAGACAAAGCAAATGTATCCGATTGGATAAGCCCCTGTGAAAGATTTTGTGCCCAAGAGGGGTGTCATGTTATCTTCTGCAGCTTATGCCCAGCAGTGATAATTTCAACAGCTCATTCAAAACGCTGTTCAACTATCCATAGAAGGTCTGCTTTGTGTTAAGGATCCTCGCCAAACGTGTAAAGACCCCTTCACTTCAAGGATTGACTATATGTTCGATGAACACAGTGTACATTGACAGAACGAAACAGAAGCTTTGGCATTTACAGCCCCCTCTCACGCCTCCAGCAGCTGCCGCACTGTCACACTGCTCCCTGCAGTTGATCAACACATTACTGTTTCACACTGATCAGAGCTGGTGCACCCGGAGGGAATCATCTATTTGTTTTTATTGACATATGTGAACAACCAAACAAAACAAAAAAACTAATATTCACTTTTTTGTATGTTTTTAAAATCATTTTTAAAGTAAAGTTTTGTTTTGTTAATTGCATATTTCTGGGCTCATCCACAGAAGATCTGATGGACTCAAGTTTTCCTCTTTTACCTGACAAGCATTTGTTTGTTTCATTCACTTATAAAGTTAGCTTCATAGATTAAATTTTCTCACTCCTATAAACGAATGTGGACATCGACACTAATACGTCGTTCCTGAACAGCTGGAGAATAGTGGATATGAACTGGACACATGTTCCTAGATGTAATTATCCCCACAATGCTTTCATCTCGTCACAGTTTTTTAGCTGTGGTAATTCTCACTGAGGTGGTCTTCTGCTTTGGGGGCTTTGGGGCAGCTGTTATGGGGGTGTCATCCCGCGTTCAGTTAGTTTTTGTTCCACTGACATTCCAACACCACCTTCACAGATGCACTACATATTCCAATGATCCATACTTGATGTATTATACTAGTTATCTTGGATTAAAAAATGAATACAATACTGCCTTTGTCGCTTGCACCACTTTCAACTACTCCCGGTTTTATTCAGACAATTCTTCACAAATACACTTCATGTTTCTTTAAAATCTAAATTACTTTCTGTGCTTCAATGTCAGCTGTAACAAACCATGTAAAGGTGTCATTGAATGTTGCCCCTGTTATGGAACAAGTGACAGAGTGGCTGCTGGTATGTAGTCTGCTTCAGTCATCAGTAACTCTATATGCCATGACCATTAATATTATTAGATTTAAGTCGTAAAAAATCAAGGGATCGGATGTCTTCATATTGACTGCAGCTCACACTAAATTCAATGCCTCAAATTGTAATGCCAGCTTTGACTCCTTCTCTCAAAAACCACATAGGAGATAGCAGATTGCAGAGTTGAATATGTTTCCTATATTTAAACTGGGGAGTTGAGCGGTGGGAGGTTTGAAGACGGGGGAACAGCTGAACTTCTGTAGTTGACTTTGCCCCTTCAAGTTTTAGACCCGGACAAATTTAGAATGAGCCTCAACTCAGTGCAGCATCAGGTTTAACGCTGACTAGAGGAAAACGTCTCCTGTCACTTCACTGATGGGGATGCGAAAAGTTTCAACATCACACAGATATCGCGAATGTGCAAAAATAGGACAAGAAAACAAGAAAGTGTTTTTTAAAATGTCAGTTATTGATATAGCATGTTGAAAAATGGCCGCAGTTGACCAAAATGCTGGACGTAGAAGATTAAAGGATCTCTAAATCTTAATCTAGGCATATGTTATACAATAAAACGTCAACATAAAAATAGTTAATATACAAATAGATCGGATGGAAAGGCCATGGCGGCACAGCAAGAAGGTCGTATGTTCATTCCCACCTCCAGACAGGGCCTTTCTGTGTGGAGTTTGCGTGTCCTTCTTGTACCTGTGTAGGATTCCTCCAGGTGCTCCGGTTTCCCTTACCACTAAAAACATCTACTGTAGGTCTAAATTAGCCTGATCTTACTCATCGCACTCATTTCTGATATTTGACCGGAGTTTACAGATGGCTAAGGCCAGGTATAGGGGCTTCAATGCACCAGTGTGTTCGGCGTCTCACTCCTGTCATGAACGTGTGGTGAAAGAAAAACAAATGCAGTTGCACCAAAATTGTATGCGTTATATATAAATGATAATGATAATATTATTCAAAGATACGTTACGTTTTAGTACAATGTGAAATGTGGTATGTACGTTGTAAGGGCATGTGCAATTCCTTACCTTGTTGTTTATAGTTTTTGACTTGTTTTTTGGTATGCTTCGTATTTTGGAACTTTTTGCTGCTGCACTTTAAGAAGATGGTGTACTATTACGGCATAGATATATTTTTGTGTTGAAATTGCGCAGACGAACCGATTGACAATTGAGTGTCTTGTTTGTGTTCTATGGACTGAGAACCCAAGACAAATTTACCTTTACGGACAATAACGTGAAATCATAAACATTTATCTTTTCTTCCTAAAAAACAAAATGGCTTATTGCTGAGTGCTGACTGGCAAAGTAAAGGTTGAACTCTCTTTTCTCTCTGAAAGAGCTGATTTAAAGATGTGACGGAGGTTGAACAATGTATGTGAAAAACAAGAAGCCAATTCCTTTATATCCTTAAATTTTTTGTGGTTTGAAAGTTAGGTACCTCAGCTTTAACCTATATACAGCTCTAATGTAACTTTAACCTCTATACTGTATATCAGTTGTACTTCCACAGTGACAGGATGAAGGTAACACACACTAGAGTGATATTTATAAAACTGAGACTGCTGCAGAAACAAAACAACCCGAAAAGCAACAAAATGTTACAATGAAATGCTTTATTTTCAGCGAATACAAAAAAATAGTTTTACACAAGCCAGATAAATATAATTTAAGCTAAACATTTCACTTATTGTTGTACTTCATACCTGTATGATGTATACATTAAGAGAATAGAACACTTCACTTACTCTTGAAATGTACCACAACTTTGTAACAGTTGTACACATTTATTAAAATATTCTCTTCACATCTAAAGGCTTAAGATCAGGAAAAGCCCATTCCGAAACTGACTTTAAAATGGACTTCATGAAGCAGGTGACAGAATCCCCCGGCTGTCACAAAGAGCAGACACTATGGTGCATGCCAGGGCAAGGCAGAACAAACCTGTGTCAACAATATTCTCAGAAGTTTTGGTACTTCAGAAATAGCAACACATTTTGTTACTGACAAACCTCTACCATTCCCACAAAAACAAACGGGAATTGTATTTAAAAACTTGAGGCTTTAAGCACTTTGAGGAACAAAAAGGGACCAGACATCCATTGTTGAGATGAGGTCAGGACGCTGTGAGACTAAAGGCACTAATAAGAACACCACTACAGTACAATCCCCACACTCAATATATTACACACAAATGTAATAACCACAGAGTCTGAATACGGTGGATCGTGGATAAGTGTTCTTTTTGAGAAATTGAAATTGTAAATTTTAGAAAAACAACATGCATATTTTTCACCGCAGGACCCATAGTTTCCTGTTTAAAGGTTGACAAGAATGTAAGACAAAGTTGACCTTTGTGTACTCCGACAGCGACATCTCGAAAGTAAAAAATCTATTGCACAGAAATGCAGCTGGCATTTTAAGAGATTGTGTGAAATACTCTGAACATCCACAATGATCTAATGGATAGTTTTGCATTGAAATAATTTGATTTAAATTTTGTGTCAACTCGTATGATTTAATATTATAATTGATTAAAACTTGTTTTAGGTAAAATCATTGTTTGAGTTGATGAATATTGCTTAGTTTGCAGTAAGTAGACAGACACGAGCATCAACATAAAACAAGTTTTATATTGTTATTTTTCCATAGAACTACCAGCCATTTCATGCGGTTCCATGCATGGGGTACACAATGGCGCCCCCTTATGCACCATTGAGTTATTGCGTCACTATCTGTTGGTACAACGCAACAGCCTCGTCTGTGATTTGATAGGTCTATGCAGTAAAAATGGTACACAAAATATCTATTCTGAAGATTTCTTAAATGAAATAAATATTCCTTCAAATAGTAGCTATGGCGTCCCACTCGGACACTTAAAATATCTGAGAACAATATATAGAAATGTCTTGTTATTTAGGAAAAAGCATAAGACAAACTCAGGTCGATGTTCAATCAGGAGGTAAAAGTATAATCGCCGCTTGCCCAGCAGATTCTGCACACTGGTTCAAGTAACACGGATATAAAAATAAGCTGACTTTATATCAGGGTTACTCATAAAGATAAAAAATGTGACTGAATTAAGGTGCTAAACGGTGAGTGTGACGAGAGCTGACATTCATTCTGGAACAGTACCAAGCAGATGCAGTGGAACGACTTGCACGACATTCGCTTTACAATCACTTCTTCATTTTCAGGTTAGAAATTACAGCTGCAACAGTAAGAGAGTGGCTCAAGGACAAACACGAGGGCACAGGTGTCGTAAGGGTCTGTCCCAGGACCGTCACATTCTGGTTGAGATTGCATCAGTCAAAAAGTAGTTTTGCTTTAAACAATGAAAAGAGTAGATCAGTCTTCTTGCCACAATCACTTTTGTCTTGAGCTTAAGTCTTGCAAGTCGTAATGTTGTTTAGGGGCTCAGTATGCGGTGTTAAAATAGAGATTTTTGTAGTGTTCGGTTGTGTTCGTGTACAGGGAGTACAACTCGGGTTGTACAAAGACACAAATGTGCTTCTTTAATTCAGCACCAGCTGCAGGAGTTTTAGTCCGCATCCTCCCGGAGCTCACTGGGCAGGAACTTGTACTGCTGCTGTCGGATCTGGGCTAGTTTCTTTCTTGCTTCTTCAAGCTCCCTCTCTTTCCGTAGCATCTCCTCCTGAGCAGCAATAATCTGAAAGATCAATGTATTCGTAATTATACTTTAATGAATTAAGAGGACATTGCTAATCTAGCCACATCAAAATAATAATGGTGCACATAACAACGTTACCTGTGCTATTCCACCCACAAACTTTGTCTTGACGACCACGTTGTCTTCATCTGCTTTGTCAAAAGCAGCTTTCTGGGCTGCTCTCACCAAATTGTCTGAGGCTTTTTTAACTGCATTTCCAGCAATCTGAGGAGAGTGTACATGTGTTTAGAACTGACATTCAGAGATTGTATATGAAACTGGTGTGAAAGTTTAAATGCAGCTGGATAATCCAACCTGTAGTCTGCGCATGGCCTCAGAGTCCTGGTCGGCTTTGACCTTACAGGCGACCAGCAGCTGGGCAGTGGAGGCCGCCACCTGTTTTGCTGAGGAGATGAGTTTCTCTTCACTGGCCTGGCCTTGCACGGACGCATTAGCAGCTTCACACAAGTTGCTTGTTGCTGCTGCCACCATGCGAGCCTATACAGAAGAGTGAAAGTAGACATCAGTTCAGTTTATTACAAATACAAAATAAAAACATGTCTCATTCATTTCATAATTAGATACATTGTATATTTGTAAATGGGACACCCTTGAAACAATGTTTAGCTTATATATGGGGCACAAGACATTACACAGCACTAAAGTATAAAATTCACCATCATAAAAGTCAGTAAAAATATACTTTCAGACACTTACAGCAGAAATCAGTCCTTGAGACCACTGTCCATCGTCCACAGCGTTGGCGGGGATGGAACCAACTTTACCCTGAGCCACCAGCTCTCTCTGGGCAGCTGAGGCAGACTTGACAAGGGCACTTGTAGCTGCAGCAATGGACTTTGCAGCCTCCAGAATCTGTTCTTCAAAGTTTAGAGACTCGTCTGCTTGCTAGAAGAGAAAAAAAGCAGATGCACAGACAATAAAAAAAAAACGGAATATTCAAATTAGCTGTTTAAAAGACAGTGTTTATAACTGAATCACTATTTAACACAAGTGCAAACAAGGACACAGAGCAAACGTCTGTAGACAGAGCGGGACACTGTAGGAATATGTTTGATATATAGTTGGGACTGATTAACAACCTAATATATCAAACATATCAGACAGAGCCCTGCAGAGAAGGCCGCCGGTGGTAGGGCAGGAGGGGAGGGAGGGGGTCGGGATTAATGCATTAAAACACTGGGGCTGATGGGAATGTGTCTGAACAAAAGGGAGAACACATGAGACAAGCTTTCTGCAGAGCTGCCAGCAAACACTCAGTAAGTACAGTGTGAGAAGGCCCACAAAGGCAAACGCCATGTTTCTACTGTCACATGTCTGGGATCATTAGTGAAAGCGTCACATACCTTTGGCTTAGCTCGTGGTTTGAGCTGCTCCAGCTTCTTCGCTGCAGCTTCAATGGATGCAGCTGCTCCGAGCAACTCTGTTTCTGCGATCACAGTGGGATCCTCAGGGTCCACCCACTCCGACCCTGAATGAATGAAAACATATCATATTACATGGAAGTGTATCAAACATACAAATCAGTGGGTCATGCCTAACAAAAATAAACATCGCACAGACAAAAGTGCATAAATGAATAGAACCCATGCATAACTCGTGAGAAAACTGCAATTCACTGCAAATTTGATTGAAAATGGATTGTTAAATCAAATGTCAGATGAAACAAAGCAATAGGAGGAGCGATATTCACAATGTGGATGAAATAATGGGCTTGGATTTACAAATGACAGATTTTATGATTATTCACTTACCTCCGTCTGTGGCAAAAAAGGAGGACACAAATATAACCCAATAAATTTACTGCAATTTCAATCAACTACCAACACAAACTCATAGCATCATTATACTTCTCACATTTCCTGTCCACAGTTACATTGGAAGTATAGTGAGAAACACAGAACCTTATAAAATAAAATATGCAATTCAAATGTACTTTGCTGTAATTAAAGTTTCATACTTCAGCTATACTTTGGAGTGGTCCTTGTATCCGTACTGTTCTGTGTACTGCAACACTGACATTTCTCCACAAATAAAAACGTCCTTATCTTGGCTAGTTATACTGTTAATCTAACCTTTCATGGCCTCTGCTGTTTGGATAAGTTCTGTGACCGCCCCCGCGACTCGCTTGGAGCAGACGGCCAGCTGTTGCTTTTGATCTGCAGTGGGCTTCAGCAGGACCTAAGGATTGTGATACAACATATGTGCATTACATTACAACAGACACGCATGTTCGGTCAATGTCTCTTTCATCTTACCAATAGCACTTGTTCCAACAGGTCGATGTATCCAGTTGTACACTCGCTTCCAAACGTCAAGGCTCTCCTCTTTACCTCCTCACTGACCTCTGGGCTGTACGCCGCTTGCTGTAAATATAGGATTTTGGCATTTGGAAAAACTAGTAAGTAAGTCATTTTTATTTAAATATGCACATTTTACAGGCCAATGTCACCCAAAGCACTTTACAATGTTCATAGTTCAGATTTTTTTCCATTCTCTCCACACGGTGATGATGGAACCAACACCATGCATTCATTCCCTCATCACATTCATACCAAACTAGACATAAACAACATCATTTAGGAGAAAATCAACAATATCAATATAACTGAAGAACCTTGCAGGTGATCAGCATGTCGGATATGGCCTTGCGGCTGAGGTTGGCGGTGTGGATGATGTCTTCCTGTCGACCTGAGTTCCCAGCGGCCACAGCTTTTGCGGTTGCCATAGTAATGCCCTTAGTCATGCGGATGAATTCTTCAGGAGTGGTGGTCTTATTAGGAGCGTCTTTAGATTGAAACACCTATAAAATAAAACTGTTATAGCTGCATGCTTTTTCCTGGACATTGTTTCCTGGAGATCTCCTCACCCCCAGTTCCTGTTTAATGCACTCTATGGTGGCCTCCAGGGCCCTGGTTCCGCGGGTCGCCTCATCTTCTACAGCTTTCACCGTTTTCAGCAGAGACGTCACATTAGTCACCATGACCTACGCACAGAAGAAAGAAAAACATTTATAATAAAAATGTTTATCCAAGCTGAGGTACCCACTTTTAAAAACCAAAATGATAGTCATCTTAAACTTTGTACTAAAATCCATGTTCGGTTCTATCACTAGTTTCACGTGACTCTGCTACATCTTTAGATCAGCTTTTTTCAAACTAAAAAGTGTTTTACAATTTAAATGAACTAAATCAGTGGTTCCAAATGTGGGGGTTGCAGAACTTACACTGGGGATAAGATTATTGTTTAGCAATTCATTCTATTAAAGGCAATCATGCACAGTACAAATATGTTTCAAAACTAAATTACACAAAAATGTGTTCTATTCATTGTATTGTCTATTGTAAATAGTCCGATTTAAACTAAAATAGTATTTCATATATGAATATATTTGCTTGAGTTCAATGCAATATCCAAAATATGTACCCATCTAAGAAAAGATTGTGTGAGTGTGACTTGGCTCACCTTAGCTGCACTCTTGAGCTGATACATAGAGGGATCATCGGCTGCTTTCCCCGCTGCACACTTGGTGGCACTAATGAGCTCAGCCAAAGCCTTCGCAACATCTTTCACAGCATTTATCAGAACAACCTAAAATCAAGCATGTGTTAAAATATGAAGTATATAAAACTGACAGCATTATAGAATGATTATAGACCAACTAAACCCTTGTGGGCACAACTTGTTTACTTGAATGCTAAGGACCTGAGTCTCTGGGTCGTCTGAACCAATGCTTGCTGCTCCCAGTTTAACCACGTCCGTGAGCTGTGTAATGGTTTTGGCCGAGGACTGAGCAGCTTGTGCCAACTTGTCCTGTCCAGAGGCAGCACCAGACACCAGCATCTTTGTGTCCTCAACTAGAGCTTTGGCTGTCTTCAAAATGTTTTCTCTGGATGAAAAGATGAAAATCAGTTTTTAAAAGTTTTGAATTGACCAGGGTCAGGTTGTGCACACTACGCCATTATTAGGACTCACCTGTGATCAGCAAAAGACTCCTCGTTCTCTGCATTGAGCGTGCCTGCAGAAGCAAACATAATGGTGGTGTCCAGGTCGGCTATAATCCCAGACACAGCACTGGCTGCAGTGATGCAGGCCTGTGTGCCCTTGTTTCCTGCTTGAAGGGCTGAAAGCACTAATGATACCTGCAAGCACAACATGCACCTATTAAAGCCAACGCTAACCCAAGAGATCTGTAAAGAAAATCTGGAAATTCTAATCCTAAACATAGGAGAATAAGAATGTGGAGAGGAAACACACACACATCACACACAGAGAGAAGATCCTGTCTGACGCACACTGAAAGTCTACCTTTTCAGTTACTGCTCGAGCACATTCTATAAGTTCCCTCTTGGTAAAACCGTCAGATGGAGTGATTTGTAAGGATCCTGCTTTCTGGACCAGGTAGATGCAACCATGTCCTAGGTCTTGAACGCGAGTCTTAATCTGAAACCCAATCTAAGCACAATACAAGACATGATCAGAAATGAAACTGATTTTGAAATACAACAACACCATCTCTTTTAACATAATTTGACATCTCACCTCTTCTGGCTCTGCTGTGTAAGCAGCGAGTCGGCCCTGAACAGCCAGCTGGCTGTAGTCCACGGTCACTTGAGAGGCCAGGGCTCCCAAATCATCCGGACTTGTCACAGATTTTGTCATCTGATTAATGCACACACAATGTTAGAATATATTTATTAAAGGAAAACATAAATCCTTCTTTAGACAGGAGTTTCCTGCAGACTTTATAAGACGTACCATTTCCTGGGCTGTTACGGCTATAGCCTTTGAATATCTCACAGAGCTGGTCTGATAATCCACAAAAGAGCCTTCGGGTTCAGGAGGAGTACCTTCATCAAGCTGGGGAGTTATTACAATGAGTGATGATAATCTTACATCTGTGATATGGATGATAAGAACTATCAACTTTTTAACACTCACCTTAGCCATTGCATCTGCAATAGACTCCACCATTCCTCCAACTAACCCCACTTCACTGGCAGCTTCGTTCAGAGTCACCATGATGTCATCCACGGCCTCCTTCATCAATTGTGTGGCCTCTGCTATGGCGTCATGCGTGTGGACGGCCTGAAGGTCAAACAAGTATGCACTCAATATTAGACTTATGTTATGTTTGAAGTTTAAAACTGTCTTTAGACCTGGGGTAGATCTGATCCAACCAAAATCAACTTTCCTG
The DNA here is from genome assembly GCA_029875035.1 of Pomatoschistus microps. Taxonomy (NCBI): domain Eukaryota; kingdom Metazoa; phylum Chordata; class Actinopteri; order Gobiiformes; family Gobiidae; genus Pomatoschistus; species Pomatoschistus microps. The sequence continues at coordinate 2,810 of JAPMNZ010945070.1, read as the reverse complement.
GCAACCACGAATATAAGTCTATCTCAGTTTTAATTTGGTTTTGCATTAGCGAATCCTCAGTCCCCATGCAGAAAGCTTTTTGTAGTGATGGAGTAATGGAGCCATGTGAAGCACTGAGGCTCTTCTTGCTGTTGTATCATAACTGTTTCGAAGCGTGAACATTGTATCAGAAATGTTATCATTGCAGCTTCTTAAAAAACTGCCTTGACAAAAACTTTGTTTTTATATTAATACATGTAAATTGTGCCATCCAAACTGTTCAAAAAAATAATAATGAACATAATCCATAAGATACATCCAGTAGATGCTTAACATTAGTAAAATTTAAGATTACTAGTGCTAAGGTGGCTGCAAGGTACATTACAAACACCAATAATAAGAGAAACCACATGTTTGCAATAAACACTATTATAATATTAAGAGTTTTTTGCTGCAGGTTTTTAGCTTGAGTTGAGGAGAGAGGATGGATATGACATTACACAGACAGAAAAAGCCACAACAATCACGCTTCATTACAGCGATCAGAAATGCGTGTTGTTTTTACTGGACTCTGCGTGCACACTTTGCATTCAATGGTCACAGAGGTCAAAGAGGTCACAGAGGTCACAGAAGTCAGAGGTCACAGAGGCATGGCTGATGCTGAACGGCAATGGATGGTGTTTATCTTTGAGTTTATGAGACAGGTGTGTTCACAAAACACCAAAACGCATCGCTGCTGCCAACAGTCAGACGTCATGTCATCTAATAAGTTCAAGCGCAGATGTTCGTGGCCGACTCCCTTCACTTACAAAAGCCAGCGAGTGACCCACAGGGAGATCAACTAAGAGATTGGACACTTCTGGGTGAGATCTCACCTTTGGGTTCCCTCCTCCCTCCTTCGCAGCATAGAGCATCTGAAGAGCAGACTCGGCTAAGGTCTTTGTTTGATCAAGGAAAGTCATCTGCTGTTGGTGGTCTTTGAGTTTAGAGGCCAGCCCCACACAAGCTGCTATGAGAGGGTCGAAGTAACCCGCCAACTGGGTCACCTGAGACAAGGAAACAACTGTATTATATCAAGTGCATGATTTCCTTTTTATTTAAACCCAATTACATTACATAAATGGTGGAATATAAATGTAGAATTGGTAGCATTTTATTGTGTTTATTACACTGTTGTTTTGTAGATGTCCCATTATGGGACCTGCACATTTTCATTTTGTCACAACACATTAAAGAAAATAGATTTTACCTTGTGTCCTAGTTGAGAAGCTTCGCCTTTGGCTGCTGTTGAAACGGGGTCAATTAAGTGGCCAATTTCCTGCACGGTGGATGTGAGCTGTTCCTGGAGTGCCTGGGGAAAGCGGCAGACAAAAATCCATTTGGCTTTTGCGGTTATACAAAAGGTAAAATCACAGTGAAAAGTGGAGGAAGCTGCAATGTTGAGCAAGAAAAAACTGCTATTTAAAAAATAAATAAATAAATTAATTAATTTTAAAAAAACAGCGGTTGGAAAAAGAAACATCCATATCAATTACAGAGATTGTTTTAATCTATTGGAACAATTCATTAACATTTAGGTTTGAAAATTACAGCTGTATTTCAGCAAATACAAAACGTACCAGTAAAACAAGGTTTTTGGTAAGATATTGTATATTTATTACTTTCACTATCGTGTTGAGCATGTGAGAGTTGTCGTCGTTCTAAAGCACATGGCCCGTCGTACCTCCAGTGAGATGTCGTCTCTGCAGAGCAGGTTCTGGCTGACGGCCGCCAGAGACGCCTGCTCTATGTCCCGGATACATTTGTTGATGTTATCTATTGAGGAGTCACACTCCCGCTGGCCGGGGGCTTTGTCCCTGAGAATAAACGAAGAACAGGAAGAGGAGAAAACTACAGTATTAGCAGAGGAAGAAAACATTTGAAAAGCCCTGAAGAGAAAGTCAGAAGTAAATGTTGACACAGGAAGAGGCAGATGAGCTCCAGACAAGGCTCTCCTTAAATGACCCTCTTCAAATGGTTTCTCATTTCACTGCTTTCATCTGCTGAAATAACCTGTGAGGTCGAGCTCAGAAAAAAGACCAAGCTGGGCCGCAAAATTGGATTTAAAGCCTGCGTAAATTTCAAGGGACATTCAAGAAATTAATAAACGTTATTTTCAAAGTTACATTTCAAAGTTGAATAAGCCACGTCATATCTAAGTCAAGGATGTTTCTTATGTGGGTCAGCTGCATGGATCCAAGAAGACAAAGTCAAAGCACACATCAGATTCTCCAACAAGAATCCTGTGGAAGATTAAGGCAAAGAAACAACATTTCTATGCACAGGAGTCTAGTTTAAGACTTATGGATAATATTCACGTAGTTTACAGAAAGAACAGTGTGAGGTCACATCTTTGGCACGGGCTTTCACTCAGACAATGTTGAACACTACTTCATTCAGGAATGGTACTAAGCAGACTGGTCTTCCGAGTATAAACGATGAAGGTTTAGGATGGCTTACCTCGTCTTCCTAGTAGAAAATGATATAGAAGAACCAAATAACCTGACAATAGTGAGTTAGCGATGTTATTGCCTAGTTGACAGTATACTTCTATTTTCCTCAGAGTAAGTAATGGATACACGTTCATGGACACGTACAAGATAAAGATAATAAGATTCTTCATGATGCGAGAGAATGATGGATAAACAGGCTCATGCACGATCTGGTCTGGTTGCTAAGCAACATGTAAAACCTGGCATGATGCACTCAGCACAGACTATTACACCAGTCGCACATGTCTTTTACCAGCTTTGCCTTCAGTAAAACTCATTCTATTAAGATCAGATCAGTTA
>JAPMNZ010945068.1:0-11533 GCA_029875035.1 Pomatoschistus microps | reverse complement strand
CTGCGTAGGTTTCCTCCGGGTACTCCGGTTTCCCCTACCACTAAAAACATGTGCAATAGTTCAGGGTGAAAGAGTGTGTGTTTGTGAGTGCGAATGTGGGACAACGGACGGAAATTAGCCCAAGGCTACAATCCGGAGTGATGTGTTCATTAACATGTACTGTCCCAACCAAATAAACAATAAATAAATAAATAAACAATAAATAAATACAAATCGGCCCATTGATATTAATACCAATAATACCACGTTAACAAGTATATCTAGGTCTATTATGGCTTTATCTTATATGGAACTCAAAATGACCATAGTCTAAAAATGTGACTTACTTTTTCAAAGATAAAACTGAGCTGTCCTTCTTGTCTGACTCAGCTGCAGCTTCAACAGTGGGCTTGACAGGTTCTTTCTGTGTCCCGGAATTGCGTTTTTTGGGTGGCATTGTGGAAAACAGGCTCTTAAATCGTAAACGCTTACAATGCTACAATGAATACTCCAAAAAACAAGTTGATAACAAAGCGTAAAGCCACAACACCCACTACACACGAGTCCCGCGGCGCACAATACAGTGGACTTCCTCTATCTGGGGGCGAGGAGCGCTCGTTTTTCTCACGGGTTTCCAGCTGTATCTGTTTCGAGGGCTATTTGGTACAATTTATAGATTTTTAAAAATGTCTACTTTGTTTTTCAGGGAATTTACGTGTTTTAAACTTTTACATTGTTATTTAGTTTTCGCAATGGGTTTATATAATACGTTTAACGTTGTACCATGTGACTATTGGTTAAGGCAGTAGTTAAAACGAGCAAAATCAACGCCGCTACAAGAAAACGCGGGAAATGTAGACGTAATATCCGCTCATTTGCATATTTGTCTTGCGTTGTCTTCAAGTATGGCTGTTTGTTTATGCTTAGGCCGCCTGTGTTATCCTCTGTTAAATTGTATCACGAAAAAGCCATTTTGATTTGCGCTCAACTTTTTCTAAAGGGAATGAGAAACGACTCTCAAATGTTGATATTTCGTCCCGTAGCAACCGTACCCTGTACATTATTTCCCCAACACTAACAACATTACTGTTCTTCACCCTAACATTTTGTGACTCTTAACCACAGAATTCAATAAATAAACGATGACAAAATTCCATTATCCGGAACGAAAATTTTGAAGTCTATGGTCCAGAATAATGAAACGCTCCCTTGTGGCAAAACCAAGTAAATGAAGTAATGTCGTGGTCGTGGGTTTGATTCCAGCACGAGCCCTATTCCCATCAACCCCCACCTCTGCTGTCGTTGTGTCCTTGGGCAAGACACTTATCCCCATTTTGTCTTAAACCTCCGCTGAAAACCAAGGCTGTGTCGTTGCTGACGGAGCATTATGCACTCACCACCTGCAGGTGGCTCAGTAAGGGGCAGGGCAGGTGGAATTACACCCCCCCACCAAGGAATGGATTAAAGCGATGAAAATGGATGGATGGATGGACAAACAACTTAATTACAAAAATGCTTAAAACTAAAGGGGTAAAATACAACGCATTTTTAATAGATACACATTAAGCAAGTAAGGCATCAATTAGTGCTAAGAAAACAGAACGTTGATAGGAACCATCATAAAAGTCCTAAGCCATTGAGAGTAGTTTAAAATAATCTGAAATAAACTGTTTTCTATTGTGCCAAATTTACGCAAACCTCTGAGTAAACTGTCTCTTAAAACCATAATACCAAAACATTGACCAAAACATCAAATAAAAGTTGACAAATTAAGACACCAAATTGTTCAAAGCAGCCTCATAATTAGAACGTGTGAATGACAAGCATCTTATTTGGCAACAGTAATATATTATTATTTTTAATTTACAATCTACACAGTTTCATCATAATCTTGAATACAGATTTTTCTAAAAACACAAGTGGTGTGTAAGAATGTGCATTATTTTTTCAATAATAAATTATTACTGACACTGGCAATGTAACAAGTTTCATGGTCCATCTCTTCAGAAAACATAAAAAGGCAGATATCCAAGATTGTAAACAAAAGCTTCTTTTAAAGAAATAAATCCAGGAGCTCTGCAGGAAGAGTCTGTACAGATGCAGAGATGAGCAAGTGCAGTTCTCCAAAAAGAGAGTCCTTTCTTGTTGATGGAAACGTCACGCGTTGCTCCCCATCTCCCACGTCATTGCAGTAAAGTCCATGTCCGTGAGCGTCACTGTAAATGGAGCCTCCACTCTCTCCGGCTCCACCCGCTCCTCCATGCGCTCGGAGCTGTTCAAATTGTTCACTCTCCATGAGTTTAGAGGTCGAATAGATTTTTGAAAACGCTGTAAAGAAAAAATATAGCACGGTCAATAGAGGCTCCATTCTCAGCACATTGGATTCATCTCTGCATGTAAAAAGGTCATTGCATAAGCTCCAGTGTGAAAGAAGATAATGAAAAAGTTGATACTGACATCTTTCAGTGTCCCAGTTTCTTTGCTGATGGCGACAATGCCCCAAATGAGGATCTGCAGACAGCAGGTCGCTGCCATGCACACGCCGAGCGCTTTCCCCCACAGCGGATACACGTAGGAGCCATAGTGAAGAGATGTGTTGTACATTTCAATAAAGATGTACGTCAGAATGAACTAAAAACACAAGCAACAATTAACTCCAGACGCAATTTGGAAAGAAAAGCAAGATCTTAATTATTCATGCCGGGTTTCAGTTCAACTGCAGTTACTTTTTATAGAACTGATTTTACGGTCTTTCCTGTATCAGCGCCACCGTATAAAATGTACTAGATCAAATTACGCTTACAGTGAGAGTGGAAACAAGATACAATGCAGAGAACATTTAAGTATAAAGGTTTAAACAAGGAATAAAAAGGCCTGGATTTTACTTTGATATTTTCTAAATTTGTGAAAAACAATTATGGTTCATTAGGAAATGCAGAAAACCTATTCCTAATGTTCTGAAACTATCCAAGTCATATCACATGGACAGTCAGGCTTCAAATGACAGTATTTGGTATTTTAGACTAGATCGAGGTTGGTAGATATTTTTTGTGACATTGAATATTTTACAACAAATTCTTAGTTTGAATAGAGAATATATGCTTGAGTGCGTATGTGAACTGCAAGCACAGAACTTACATTTTTGCACACACTTCTTACCAGTAAAAGAAACGGAGTGAAGAACACCCAGCAAGCTTTGAAGTAAAGCAAAACCTTGGTGCACCACGGAGGGCAGTGGCGAATCATATCTATGATGTCTTGGCAAAACTGATTCACTCCTTTGAGACACAAGAGACAAAAGAATTAGGGTTCAACATTGGAAAAATATCAAATAGAACATTTTCGGCCAAACTTTAGCCTTTAAGGTAAGTCATGGTATACGGTCCGATATATAAAATGTACATTTACAAAGTTAGGTCTTGTTTAGAGTGGAAACGTTATACATTAGAATAACACTAGCCTGGTCGTACCACACCATCGTACAAATGTCATTACGTAGTTAGGTACATGCAGGGAAATTATAATTTACCAAAGTTTACGGATGGCTAAAGCCAGGCTAGACAACACATGTTCACACATGTTCATTACTACTTTAATTAAATGTTAGACATGTTTAAACAGGTTTGCACAAGCACAAGATTTCTTATTAACACTAAATATAAAAAAGGATAGTTGTTGAATAAGAAAATCATCTGTATTGAAAATATACTCAAATTAGCATCTATACTGTATGTATCCCTAATGAAAGCATGATCTTGTCTTTCCCCACAGAAAATTTATTATTTTTCAAGTCCTTGCGATTTGCTGTCGATTTGATGGTGATTCATCTTGTAAGTAAGAAATATAAACATTTTTAAAAATGATTTCAGATGATAATGCCATAAGAGTGAAGTTTTACAAAAACTAGTGAGTGAATGGAAAAGACAAATAACGCTGATGCAGCAGATGACCTGGTGTTACCATAGAAAAAGGAGATGCCAAGACACATGAAGAGGGCGATTATGATCAGGCCAAAGCTGGTGCTGAATGAATCAATGAGGGTGAACCAGTAAATGCCTCCCTACAAACACATGGAACTGAAATGTGAGCACTCAGAGCAATAGTGAACCTGTAAGTGGTCATCACTGCAGGTCACTTACATTTGTGATCAAAAGAAGGCCCATAAGATAAAAGGAAAAACACAGAGCTCCCAAGAATAAAGTCTTGTGCAGCGTGTTGTGTCTTAGTTGTGGAAACTCGTCCATCACAGCCGTGGTGATGCCCTCCATGTTGCCGAACTGAGGGTAACAGAGCATGGCATGATTACAGGGAGCGGGCCTCATGCACCATTGTCTCTGCGAGGGGCTCACCAGAGTATCGACTCCCAGCATGAACAGCATCAGGAAGAATAAGATGGACCAGAACACAGAGCCTGGCAGCAGAGCAAGGGCTTCTGGGTATGCCACAAATGCCAAACCTGGACCTATAGAAATGAACAAATACACATTCACTTAAAGTGGTATAATCTTTGCTGTACAATGTTTGAAAACATCATGGATGTGTGTATTTTAGTTTAACCATTAACCAACCAGTCATTTGTTTCTTTAATCAACATGCTCTATAATTTAAATTTAAAGGCAGAACATGTATGTGTAGACTTTAGAGTTGGAGCTGACAAACAGAGTGCTGACGTTTCCCATAGCCTTATCCTCAAAGATTAGAGCTAGCTTGGACAGACTATGGGTAAGAATCCAGAGCCAAATTCTCAGATAGATACAACTAGTAAGTAAACAACCAATCAGGATTGGAGCTGGTCTGTTTCCACTCGCTAGCTAAATTATTAGGGGTCGTATTTGGGCTTACAAAGACATCACAACAACAACAACACAACTATAACCATGGGATTTTATGCCTAAACGGTGAGTGTAAAATGTTTACAGAAATTAACAAGACACTTTTGCTATGTTTCTTTTCTAAAATTTGAACTCAAAATGCAATTACGGTTGTAATAGTTAGACAACAAGCTACAATAACAATACTTTCTTATCTTTGCTCATGGTTGATTTAATCCAAACATAAGTCAGAAGTTACATAACTACAGAATACATTTGTGCAGAAACATTGTTTCATACAGGGTGCCCTTCAGAGATTCAAAAAGGCCTTAAAACATGAAATAATATTTGAACTATGGTTCGGCTGCATTTAAAGTACTTCTTCTGGATTTGAATAGGTTTTTTAAGAAAATACAAAGTACCTGTGTCAGCTACCTCCCCGACCGGCACTCCCTTTCTCCATGCCATATGTCCCAGGATGGAGAAAATGGCAAATCCAGAAAAGAAGCTTGTGCCACAGTTCCCGATGGTGATAACTATAGTATCCCTGTGAGAAACACTGGTTAAAAAACTGAATGTAAAAGCTGTAGTGCTTACCCCAACACTATCTCACCTGATCACATTGTTGTCAAACTTATTATATGAAGCCATGGACAGGAGCCCACCAACACCAATCCCCAGAGAATAAAATATTTGGGAAGCTGCATCATTCCACACCTGTTACAGAAAACATGGTTATACAATTATGTTGAATAGATAATCATGTATATCATAAATAACACACCTCAAACATAGTTGAACTGGCAAGACAAGACAAAGCAACTATTCTAGGTATTGATCCTGGACATGAGTGAAAGGAGGATTGTAGGGAACTGCTCTAGATCTTCAAGTACATTGCCAATTCATTTTCCAAGTTCTGAGTTTGAAGCCACGAGGCAGACTGTGATAATTACAATCCAGAGTGTTGCTTTTAGGCCAAACATAACAATTCAAACATATACTCCATAGAAACAGATTTAAAACAGTCTGAAATAATGTGACGGAATCCTCTATTTGTATAAATATTGTGTTTACACCACACAGCCACTGTAACGTGTAAACAATAACGCTTTGACATGTCTCACAACTCCCTCCACACGCTCCACTCATAAAGAGACCATTTAACAATTTCTTACATCCATAATCACGAAACATTAAACAAGACTGTACTACACACAGACAGGACGGGCACAGACACTTCCCACCCCCAGACCCCGCTCCAACCATCACATTCACAAAAACGTCTGTTGTCATGCGTTTTAGGGTCTGTATAATTCGGTTATCCACTCAATTCATTTATGGTATTTGTATCAGTCTTCTAGTCATGATTAGTCACGTTGTTTTATTGGCTGAATAAACTACTGAGTTTGTTTGGATCTGTTTCTGATTTAAACCTTGGCTTCATTGCACTGTTGTGTCTTCCTAAACAACATAAGAATACATTTTCACAAGCACTTTTGTTTTGGTTCAGTTTAGTTGAAGCAAGAGATTGTTTGTTCATTTTAAACGCTTATTACCTGTGCATTTCCAAGTCTGTCCCAGTCTGGGGTGAGGTAGAAGGCAACGCCCTGCAGCGATCCTTCCAGTGTGGCCCCTCTGATGATCAGGACAATGAGCACAAAGTATGGGAACGTGGCGGTTACATAGACCACCTGGGGTAAAGAACATGATTTATGGACTTTAAAACACATGTTGGTTTTTTTTTTACTTTCTCTCATTTGCTTTTACCTTCCCCGAGCTGCGGATGCCCTTGAGCATGCACAAGAAGATAATGACCCAAGCAGCGAGCAAACACAGAGCTAGCTGCCAGCGCACAGGGCCTGGGTCATGGAGGCCCTCACTGTGGACCACACCCAGGACGTGCTCACTGCAACACAAACACAAACACAAACACATAACAACAGTAAGTCAGGTGTTCCTGGGGGGCTAAAGAGGCTGATATCTTCCGTGATGATAGCGTGGCTAGAGCCAAAAACAAATCCAAGTGTATTTTTGGTAAAGAAACAAAGCTGTAACGGTATTTAATTTTTTTCTTTTTTTCTTTTTAAGGGCAGACTCACACTTCTGGTTCACTTAATCTAAACCAAGTCTGGTCTAGACTTGGGGAAAAAATAGTTGAAAAGTGACTAGTGTTCACTTGCTTGGTGGTTTTACATCCACAAAGCAGGCTGAATTTCTACAAGTATCCATCTACGACTTTTTTTGTTGAGTGAGTGAACCAGATCAAGATCACATGCCCTAAAACAAAGAAGAGTATTTACAGCCTGTGTCTATTTTCATACAGAAATTAAAACTGGAGTAAAGATGACTGTTTAATGTGCATTTCAGTTAGGACTTTTATTTGTATTGGGCAAAAGGGTGTAAACTGTGAAGTCTTTGTATTTCAAGAGGGACCCCAAAGAAAAACAAATAAAGTTGAATATAAAGTTGGAGGTTTGAAATCATATGTCTCCATGGTGTAAGTACAATCATCGTGAGATATTGCAGTATCACCCCCATCTCACCATGGAGCTCCAAATGAAGAAATCATTCAAATTCAAATTCAGAGCAGGAATGGTTACTTCCAAATATTTAAAATATTTCCGTTGTGGTGCACAATAATCACATAATATTGTTTAGACTATTTAAAACATACCTGCATTCATGGCCTTAAAAAATTACATCACCTGCTAATACATACATTTGTTCAATGGAGCAGGAAGGTCATAGTTTGACCTCGTTCGGATTTTGAAAGTTTAGGTCAAATATTACAAGGATATTACAAAAATATCTCATTCAGATCAGTTTACCCATCTCCTTAAACAAACATAATGAAGTTAGAATTGCCTGGTAAAGTGTTTTCTTTGGCTTTGAACAACAATTGTACTAAGAATCTTGACTAAAGATTCAAGAATAAAGAAAATATGGGTTTGCTTAAAAACCCAGACTGTCCAATACTGACGACCATTCAAAAGCAGAGGCGACATGTCCACCAGGACTGTCACCTTTAAACAAGGATCTAATCATACAACGACGCCGACAAAGAACTTACTTCCAGAAGACTTCCGTGGGGCTGAGTCTCTTGGAGGTGTAGTTATTTCCTTCTGTGTCATTACCACAGAGAGCTGCGTTGGCCACAGCGTCACAGGACCAGGGCAGTGGGCTCTGAAAAGAGCTGCCCAGGTAATAGAACGTCCAAGCAATGATGACGTTATAATAGAGACACACAAGAGTGGACACACACAGCATCCCAATGCCAATCCCTGAGGACACACAGCACAAACCAGGATTTACAAAAAGGTGGACCCTTCACATTAAAAGTTATTCTTTACAGGCCAAATCTGAATAATAGTTGTCCATTGTGGAACAAATAAAGATGTTCTTAAATGTAGTTGAATTAGTATACTGGTATTACCATCACTGTGAGCTACCATAAATGATTTGTTTAAATGTAAGAAAGCGCATGACTTGGCATGTCACTGCCTCCATCTGTAACTTTCCTTGACTGCAGTTATTCAGGAATGACTGATGACGCAGCGCATTGATGTCAATGCACTATTCTTAGGCTCCTATGACAGGGCTCTGCTAAAGCGTTGGGTATAATTCCATTATCATCCATGAGCTGCTTGTCCTGTTTATTTATTCATTGATGTTTTATTATTTCAAAACACCACTTGCTTTGTCAATCATCATTGCTTTAATTCAGCTCATTAGCTAAGAACAGATATGCGCCCCTAGTAGCTGGCACTAAATTGGCTGTTTTTTTAACAACAATAATAATAATAATAATAATAATAATAATAATAATAATAATAGGTCTGACATGAGCCTCCTCTACAGGCGACCTCACTCCCATCTCTGTGTGGAGTGAGACAAATGCCCACAACAATTGTAAAGCGCTTTGTGAGTATGTAATAAAGATTACTTACTTTATAATAATAATAATAATAATAATTTTATATAGCTTTTCCGAACACTCAAAGACGCGTCACATGTCATTATTCATTCACTCCATTCACAGTGGTAATAGACTACTACTGTAGCCACAGCTGCCCCGGGGCACATTGTCAGAAGCAAGGCAAGCCGAATGTGCCAACGGCCCTCCGACCAGCCATTCAAACACACACCAGACTCATTCTAGGCAATGTGGGTGAAGTGACTTGCCTAAGCACACAACAACAGTTTGGCACTTTATAGCCACTGTCACCCCACTGTGGCACCTGATGTCTCCAAGGTCTCCCATCACCATACTACTAACCAGGCCCTACCCAGCACAGCTTCAAAGGTCTAACAGGATCTGGCTTTTGCATGTTTAACAATTACTTACACATCTGAAGGGTCTTTAAGTGTCCAAAAGCGCTATATAAAACCGATGCATTATTACGGTAAAAAATAAAAATAAAAAATGAAATAAACATAATACCTTTTAGTAGAGGGCAGCATTTCCATACAGTGATGGGGCCGGCTGCTCCATATTGGCCTAAACTCAGCTCCATGAGGAACAATGGCACGCCACACACAAACAGCATAATAAAGTATGGGATGAGGAACACTCCTGGGAACATGAGAGGGAAGAATATCAAAGAAAACAGTTTGTTACAATGTTCTTTTAACATTAACATGGATTTCCTTTGCTTCATTGTGTTTCATTTATAGATCTAACATCACTCGGGCTATCAGATGTGCACAGTGTAATCTAGACCGTCACAGTCCTCCTTCTGCTATGTCTCATATAAGCGTGAATCAAACCCAGATCTGAGCACACCCAAGGGCACAGCAGAGCAGGGACCAGACACTTGCCTCCTCCGTTGCGATAACAGAGATATGGGAATCTCCACACATTTGCGAGTCCCACACAGTATCCAATACATGAGAGCAGGAACTCATATTTCCCACCCCACTGTTCCCTGGGGATGGTCTGGGGGAGACTGGGCGCAGGACTTGGGGGCCTGGAGTCCACCGGCGTCTGAAGTCCTGGCGTTTGTGCCCCACCATTCTGAGTAACAGCATGACCATTCTTGTGTTCGAAATTCTACAAAAGAAATGATCAAAATTAGCACACCTTCCTGTTGCTTTCCCTACTCTAATAGAGCTATGCCATTTTATATGAGGAAGTTAGTGACTGTTTGTCCATTGTAGTAATAAACTGATTGTGTGATGTTGTGTTGTAAGCATGTTTGACCCAGGCAGCAGGCAAATCTGTTGTTTGGGGTCACTGCCTTTAGCCAAGATTATTTTACGTGTAATCAAAACTACTGAGTTAAACTTTCTCAACTTAACACAATAACAGAATAGGTCCAATAGTATACGTACATTCATGGGCATACCGGCTACTTATGTGTCTGGTGCTTTGACAAAAATGTGGCTAAAAACATCTGCTGGATCACATTATCTCCTCTGAATACAGCTCCAATGAAAGAGCAATGTGGACAAACAGGTCAAACCACTTCGGCGAGGACTATCTTGGATCCAATATTCGCCGGGTACATCATGGATCTATTAGGTATATTCTCCCCAAACACCACAAACACATAACATCTCACTGCTCTCTCTCTTTCTTTCTCTCTCTCCGTCTCAGTCTCGTACCTGCACAGCGGGGATCCCAAAGCTGTCTTTCCCGCTGGCGTCCTGCATTGCCCCACGTCACGCACAGGTGGCCTTCTATTGTGCTTTTCTTTGCGGTTTAGTCCAAGTTTCCCACATTGAGAGTGGTTTGTAGACGCCTGCGAGTACAATCCAGTAAAGCTGTAGTTGTTAGCGGTGATGTGGCGTGAAACAGGAGACGGCCATCAGGATGTTAGTGTCCTCGGAGGCGACATGGGCAGAGGCGGAAGAGGCAGGTGCAGCGACCGGTGAAAAGGTCCGGCTCATCGGAGTCAGCGGTAAAGAGGTCCGCACATTGAAAGCGGGTTGCTGCTTTATCCTGTTACTTACGGTAGCACAGGAAAGAGAAGCCGCAGGGATGAGCCGCCGCCACAATGCACTATAAAAACCTTAGAAAAATGCCCTCTACTACTCTGTTGGACTGTAATATTCCAAACTCAAAACATCCTTGTAAATACTGCTTCTGAGACTAGTTTCACTGTAGTCCTGTCCTCCTTTTCAGATGGATTTAGTTGCCTCCTTCTAGGCAGACGAGATCACACAGTAAATGTTGGTTGTTTGTTTTATGTACTCCATTTTTCTTTTATTAAGTTGCTATTACTTTAATTGTTCTATCGCCATCTGAATAAATAAATAAAATGAAACTGTACACTTTTTAGGGAATAAAAAAATACACCAATGTTCGTGTCCATCATATTCATAAACGGATTTGAAAGACCAGTAAATGTGACAGTATAGAAAATAATAACATGCATCAAAAGGTCAAGATGACAGTTTATTTTAATGATTGTTTTGGAAACAGGCAGCAATGCCATAACGTTTCTGGCTCTTTTGCTTTTTTCAGCTCACGGGTGTTTAAGGCCTTATACCATTTTTGGCACATGCTGCATTGTATCTGGAAAAAAAGGAAAAAGAAATACAAAAACATGAGGATTTCAAAAACTCCTGATGAATAATGCATTTCTTAGTTTTCTATGTCCAGTCCTTTTTGTATTTTTTTTTTTTCAATTTTTGTTTTTCTGCAAAAAATAAATAATGAACATAGAAAATATACCTTTCTGACTGGGGTTTGCATGTTCTCCCCGTGTCTGTGTGGTTTCCTCCGGGTGCTCTGGTTTCCC
>JAPMNZ010945060.1:0-11686 GCA_029875035.1 Pomatoschistus microps | reverse complement strand
TCTATTTAGATTCCCTTGGTACATCACTATCTGCTCTGGAGTGTTTGAGAGCATGTCAGTTCCCAAAATGCATTTAAGTTACACCGGTGCCAGCCTTTAGTCTGCAGACTGGCATAGTCTATCTCTACTGACAGAAATGCAGCTTTATCAACAATTTGAACACTCACTTGCACTCTTTCCATACTTCTGATGAGGACATTTCTAATACTTTCCTCTTCCTCCAACAAATCGCAGTGGCATATAGGCCCGGTCCGTCAGATTCGAGCGTGCGTTGAAGATAGATAAACAGCTCCCGGCATCTCTCCTCCCCCACCTCACCCCTCTGATCCTCAGGGAGTGCACTTCCTCGATCCCTAGCCAAATCCAATCATGTTAGCTTCTCCACTGCGCTGCGGCCTGACTAATGCCTATTCATCTAAAGGCCACACTATCTCCCCACTGCCGCAACCATCGTGCCTCTCTCCTCTCTCCTCTCCCCGTAGCCTTTCTTCTCCACATTCCCTGGGGTCGGCCGTTTCTCACTGCGAAGTCTTTTGAATTGGGTGGTGGCGCGCTCAGGCCCTCAGGTGTTGAGATAAGGTCAGCGGACACTCGGAGGGAGCACAAAGCAACGTCCTTTAAGGGGGGAATCCGTCACCATGAGGCAGCCGGAGCACACTTCACTTGTCTTCATGACATCGGTCTGGAGTAATGGTCACCAGTAAAGATTGCTTACATGGGAACGGGGATCAAGATGGTTGGGTGACATGAGGAAACAAATGAGAGGCCTCTTTGTTTTGACATTATTAATGGGAGAACTATTCATTGACATTTCTGTTATGACAGTATGGATTGATGCCTGAGTTACACTTGTCTTGGGTACAGTATATATTTCACCAGGCATATGACAGTAGGATATTTATCTGTTAAGTACTAAGTACTAGTATGAAGCTTTTGAACAATGTTAATAATGATTATGGCCAACATGATGTATACAAGTGCTGAAAGACTTGCTGAATGTTGTCTGGAGTAAAATGGGACACTTATGATGGATGTGCAACATAGCTTTGCATTTTACATTTAGACTTATGTCCCTCAATAGACGTTTTTTGCACCCTTGGCATGCATTTCAGTCAATGTTGAGAATGTTGCACAGATATAAAGAACTTAGGACAATTTAGGACTGTCAACTGGTTCTCTAATGAGTTTTATACCACTCCATCACTTGGTACACTTGGATGCCAGGAAAACAAAATAGAATTCAGAATGCAAGGGAACCCAGGCCGGTTGATTCTCAAATCACTCTTGATCCAGACCACACCAACCAACACGTCTCATAATTTAGAAAGTCTTGTTGAAAAATTCCAATTTTTGTTTCTTGTCAGAGCTGTTCATGGTGCTGAAATAATGTGTACCTCTGAGCTCAGTAAGACAATGTCATCCTCATCCTTCAGGAGAGCGAGCAGTGTCCCCAAACGCAAGCTTGAGTCGCCAAATCAGCTTTCTATTGCTGTAAGTCATTGGAATCACTAGCACAGGTTTTCAAATGTTTCCACACCGAACATAAAAGTGTCGGATGTGCCAAGAAGTTTGCACACTCTTGTTCTAAATGGTTAATGAATATGTGAGCTGATGAGACTTATGAATGATGATAGCAATAGATTATGTTAGCATGTTGTAATATTTCTGGAATTTCTAAGTACATTGAAATCTGTATTCATCAACAAGCTGCTCAGAGACTACAGGTGTAGGTTTAGCGTAGCATCTACGCTAAACCTGGCACCAGCATCCTTCATATGCCTTTGTTAGTGTTTTGTAGTGCATTTTCTCTGTACAACCAAAAGCAACCTATACTATACCAGCTTGTACCACACAAGCAGAGGCATATATAACAATCCAATATTATACATATAAATAGATGAGTTTTAAGAGAAAGTTACTTCCCTGTGAAAAGCGTGATTATTTATAGAATTTACACCTCTAACAATAATTTATTAGATCCCTCTTAACGACTCTTATCTCACGACGCCTCAGGGTGTTTTCTTCTTTTTTCCTGTAAGTATTTATTACCGACTCATATTTCCTCCACAATATTGGCCACAGCGGATTTAGTGGCACTCCAAAGACTTTGCAAACACATGTATTCACCGTAGTTACCCGACTTGCCCTGTCCTCCCATTACCCTCCCAACAACCCCTTTATCTGGTCTCACCTCATTTGGTTTGTATCTAGCAACACAAGGTAAAATGTAGGTTAATTTCATATCTGATGATGGGTCATTGGCTCTGTCTGTGTAAAGAACAAACGAGGGTGTTTTTATTGCACGAGAAGGGGAAATAAAAGTAGCTGGGGCGGGCTAACGGTGGCCATCATTAGGAGAAGCAAACACGGCGCTATTGTTTGCAGAGCTATGCTAATGACGTACATGCGGCAGACGCAGGTGAGCACTAACAAAAGGAGGTTATTAGCATGTCGCGCTACGCATGCTAATCACATGCGCGGGTCTTAGACAATGTTGGTTGGCAAGACACTGAGTAATGAGGTTCAAGTTACACAAAAGCTCCATTTGCACAATGCTAGATCGAACAAATAATTTCAATAGTGTGTAAAATACTTATAAACACGTCTAGTAAAGTAAATGCATGTAAGTCTGCAAGATCACCTGAAACATTTTATTATTAGGTCTGTAATGCCATGTCAAAGTTGAGAGAGAGGAACTAATAACTGCTAATTACTAATAAGTTTTAACTGCAAAAAAAATCTACCTATGGATACATACAGTATAAAGTCACCTTCAACCGTACTTGATGGATTTTTTTTTTTTTTTTTTACATAGTTGTGGTTTCAAAGTTAAGTACTCCTGCTTTCAGTGAACCAACATAAACAACTAAAACCCAGGATTATAAGCTATGATTAAAAACGGATAGTTTCATTGAGCAGTTACTACAGCATTTGACTTCTGGGTCAAGTGTAGAGAATTTACAGAGATTGGACTCTGCAACATAAAGTTCTGTAAACAAATTCTAAAACCAGGGATGTGAAGCAACACTGTGGTCGAATAAAAGGTCAATCCCCAATCCCATTAAAGGGTTTTTACAAAGCGTTCTTGTCCGTTTGACCAAACAAATGTCATATTTCTTAAACGGTATTAGAGGAGTGACGCATTTGATCAGTTTAACAGATTTTTATTTCATTTTATGGTCTAGTTTTGACAGGATTCTAAATGTTAACATCTCTTAATTATCAAACTTTATATTTTCTGTCACTTAAAGCACTTGAGTCTCATCAGCGTATTAGAACAAATCTGTCAAAAAGCATCATTCCTCTATCCCGACTCGTAGCAGAAGTGCTTTCTCTTAGCGCCTGCGTCTGTTTACCCAGCTCCCGGTACGTGCCTGTTCCTGAAGCGGAGACTCAAAGGATGGCGGCGCTCCAAGGCTCATTAAAAATCTAGAGGGATCAAGCGGGTCGTGTTGATGGGGAAATGAAGGCCGTTTCCAGAGGTGACGTCACGTGACCGCGCAGGGTGAAACAGGCGCAGACATAACAGGATGGAGGAGTGTGGAGCAATGACAACGAGTCCTGTGGGGATTCTGCGGCTGCTGCAGATCTGTGGACGCCTGTGTTTGTGGATCGTATAGAGTATACAGTTCACTTTGCATATCACAGTAGGACATTTATGAAACCATTTTGAATGAGGAATTGAATGGAAAAAAGTGCTCCAAAGGATTTATGGCCAAAGACTTGTCTGAACGTGCAAAATGGCCATAACTGCATGTCAAATCCAGATCATGTAAAGCTAAGCAGGACAGGGTCTGGTTAGCACTGTGATGGGAGATCTCTGGGAACATCAAGTGCCACAGTGGGACGGCTGTAAAGTGCCGATGCCCTTAGTCAAGACACTTCATCCACATTGTCTAGAATGAGTCTTGTGTGAGACTGAATGGTTGGTGCTCAGAGGGGCCGATGCCACATACTGGTTGCTTCGCTTCTGTCAGTATGCCCCAGGACAGCTGTGGCTACAATAGCAATTTATTACCACCATGTTTGGAATGAAATAATGATGACACGTGAAGCCTCTCTGGGAGTCCAATTAAACCGAGCATTATTATTATTAGATTAATTGCTGAATGTTGTCTGGAGTAAAATGGGACAAATATGATGGATGTGCAACAAAACAATGCATTTACAGTTTATATGACAAGATACTTTGATATTCACTATATATTTGTCTTGATACAAAATAATACATGGTACAGCAATTGGTAAATATTTCTATTTGATGAACATCCCTAATCAAAAATAACATGAACTCAACATGTGACTGAAAAGCCGATGGTTGAGTGAGGGTAGTCGTCTTCTACACGTTCCTGTATGAAAAAGTTGAGCTTGTGAGAGCTTGTGTCAAAATAGATGCCTCAGACAAATAGTGATAGAACCAAACTGATTTGAGAGTGAGGATTTATAAGTAGATAATTGTTCGATGTTTAAAAATTGAGTACCCCAGCTTTAAATGTTGAGTAAACTAGTGTGAAAACATGTACATATGCCCATTTTTTATTTGAAAATCACATTGTATCAAATCGACTATGTAACAATGTAATATCTAACTCTAGGATTCCTATCACGCATCAATGAATCTGTAAAGTAAACCCCAGTTACAGCGTGGTAGGATAGCTCTGTAATGTTGACGTTGTTGCGCCTTGACGTGCTTTCATTTCCAATCCCTCTCCTTTGCTTCGCACCTTGCTGGTGGCTTGCTCAGCTCGGGTTTGTGAATGGACGTCGGGTTTCGGCGCCTGTGTTTTTCCCTTCTCAGTGAATGCGGCGCGTGGGTGCAGCGTGTAATTAATGAACCCCTCTGAAGGCTTTCTAGATAAACTGCGCTTATCGCTACACAGCATACTTAGTCCCATTCCCCCGGCCCCTGTGTATGACTCATGGGCCACATATGCACTTACTCTAACACCATTTCTTCCAGAGTCTGCTGTGTTGGGGGAAAGATATTTTTAGGGATTCGTTAAAGGCTTGTAACACAAACTTATTTGTGGTTGTGCACTTGCATAGATGTTTTATTCCTTATGGAGAATGTGGATAAGTATGTAAGATATTTTATCTCATTAATAATGCACATAATACCTTGCCTCTTAAAGCACTGCATTGAAATAATTAGAAGAGTTGTTTTCTTGACTGAAAACTGGATGGTCCATGTAGACTCAAGATCAAATAAAAACATCTTTCGATCTCTTGGTTCTCCTATAGGGAGGTATAGGTGTAAACATCTTATGCTATCTTATTTTTTACCCTAACCCTTATTTTTTTTTATTATTTTGGTATAGAAGAACCAAAACACTAATAATATAACCAATACAACCAATAACACTAACAGTAATATACAAATAATAGAAGCTGAACCTTCCTAAGCTAAATGTTTAATAAGATTCATTTTGTTGTATTAAGTTAATTTGATTTTCTGCAAAATTCTGTCTTCCAAGGAGGATTACTTACAAGTTTTTCCGTCAAAAAATGGTTTCAAGGTGATAACATTGCTATCTTACAATTGTCTGATAAAGGAGAACCAATTAAGTTCAGTATGTTTGTTTTGCAACTTCCAAAATTACAGCAAAAGTTGTCAAGGCAAGGGTAAGGCAAGTTTATTTGTATAGCACAGTTCATGCACAAGGCAATTCAAAATGCTTAGATGGAAGCAATCACACAAGGCTTTAAAATCTTAATTAATCACTTACATTAAATATAGTAAAGGTCAAACCCTCAGTTGTATGTACGGCTAAACAGAACTGTTTTTAACCTGGATTTGAACATTAATGCCTTCAGTTTAGAAAAAAAATAAGTTAATTTGCTCAGAAATTTTCATGACTAAAACGAATGTAATCCATAGCTCTACTAACAGATATTCAAACAGTATTATCTGCAGGTTAGATATTTCTGATGGTGCAGTGTTCATTCAATAGTTTGGGAATTTTATTTCCATTGGACATAGACTTTATACCACTACTATGTATATCTTATTTTTGCCGTTACAAAGCTATAGCATTACAACTCTTTACTCTATAGATTTGCTAACATAATCACAACCAACAAACCATTTAACATGAACAATACACTTTCATGTCATTTCCAGTTCATACGTCGTAACCCTTCTAACCATTTCCCTTCTATTTGCCTTTGCTGTTCCTTTGCACTCGATGGTCATTTGCTCATGTTTGGTTCATTGTATCATCCAAATGCGCTCACAGTTTAACTCGCCAGGCGGTGGTTTTGATTTGGTTTTGCGTAGGGCAGGTCGACAGCCTAAATGAGCCGTGTAATGCGGTTCTTCTCAAACTTGGCTGCTCCTTCGGGCCCAATGAAACATGCATGAGTGTAGTAGTATCTCTGTAATAAACGTCAGCCAACAATGCCGGCATACTTATGAGCAGTGACGCTGAAAGGGTTGAGGACTGAAGCTACCCAAAATATGGAGGCTTGTGATGGTTACATTTTGAGGACAAGCAAGTGACACCATGGCCTCAGTGGCAATTTGGTCGTTACTGTGTTTGAATGGTTTGATTCTCTGATCTGTGTTGGTGAATCAACAGTTCTGTGAAGTCCTCTGAGATAACTAATGATGGGATTTAAGGCTGTACAAAGATAAATAGAATTGAGTTGAATTGATACTTGTTACGTAAAAAATCAAGAATGAATTTAAAACACGATTGGACTAATTCCAAAAATGTAAGGTATAAAAAACAGGCTACATGCTTTAATGGTATCTGTTCATGTTGGGTTTAAACAATTGATGCCAAAGTATTAGGATCGGACTTGAAAGCGTTGGATTGTTATTCCCTAATAAAAAATACATTGTTTATTAAATCATAAAACTACATTCACTGCTATTTTATCTCTCAATCTGGAGCATAGTCTTGGTTTTCTTCTGCCTGTTATTGTCAATAGTCTCCAATGTCCAAAGCTCAGATACGGCTCAGTTTAACCCCTTGGAACCCAGATATTAAATATTTGATGAAGAAAATGATCTATGCTATTTTTGAAAAGCTGCATTCAATGACCGTATTTGGCAATATAGCATATTAGCTTCTTTGGGTTCTTCAGTACATACATTAGTTAATGTATTATACCAAAAAGTCATACTTTCTTTGCCACAACCATTTTACTTTATGTTGCATATTTGTAACAGACAGTTCTATGGGGTTAATTACAACCAACGCCGTTATTGTTTGTGAGGATTATTCGCCACTTCACCTCTCAATACGGACCGGTGAACCGTGCCAGGGTTTAGCTCGATACACAGTAAAATTGTCTTACTTTCCTTCAAATGAACAACACTGCTGCTTTGTTGCCAGCTGGTCACCCGGATCACACGGCAACACGCGTGAACCCAATCACAGGGCACGCTCGGCTTTCCCTGCGATGCCGCGCCGGTTCAGCTCGCCACCCTTTTGATCACGGCGCATTCACTTCAAAGCCACGGCCCACCTGAAAGCGCGCATCCCCGAAAAACAAAACGCTGCACCGGAGAGAGTCACGGACTAATGGAAAAGGTTCCAGAGGGCGGCGCCGCAGTGGTTAGGTTTTTCATCCGTCCATCAAAGAGGAAATATCACGCTGAGAACTTAGCTTGCTCTTTTTGTGCGCGCTGGTATTCAGAGTTTTTAATGTGGAAGAGTTCTTTAGTTGACCTTCGTCGGGTGAATGTGGTTTTGCATGGAGGTAAATTGGTTCTTTACAAAGTGTGAGAAAAAAATCAAAGGACTTGTGTGGTTGCCTGTTGCGCTTTTATGTCGTTTGCGCGGCAATCGAAAAGGGAAGGTGGTAAGCTTTGAAAATGCATCAACTCAATGATTAAAACATGCAGTCAAGACTTGCTGAATGAATATACTCCTCATATTCAGCAATCAGAAATGCCTTGAACATTTTCTTTGTTTTCTATAGTTTAAAGAATGCAAAGTAAGATGATAGAGCTTAGATTAGACAGAGTTTATTATTTTGCTTCTTTGGAGCCTCCTATGTCATTTTCATGTGGCACTTTTCCTTGTTTTGGGACAGTTTTTTCATCAAAATCCTATCCAATTTCATTTTCAAAACATGCCTGGATGTGGCTGATATCTTTCCAGTATCAGGTAAGGTAAGGTCTGTGCAATGAAGACTGCACCTTATAGGCTTAGGGAAAGTGCAATGCAATACAATACAACACTTTATAATCTTAGGGTAAGTGACATACTGCACTTTAGGTTTTAGCAAGTATGGAATGATTGTGGGGTGCTCTCTGTTTTGGTATTAACTGTTATTTTTTTGGTTCTAGAGGTCTCCGATGATGCTCTGCCCTGAGTCTGTTTTATGTCTACAGTGGTTTATGCAAATGTATGTGGCGTAAAGCATGTGAACTCGTGTCCCAAGACAAATTTCTCCTATTGGGGGCAATAAAGGAGTATCTTATCTTATATTATTTTATCTTATACTGATGCCATTTTGTATCAGGACAGTGAAATATACCATTCAGTTATGCTATGGACGTTTACCAGCTCACCATTTCACATCCATTTGTCTTTATTTATGTAAATATGATCTGTGTGTGAAAAGCTCATGCCGTTTTCAGTCCATCTCTGACCTTTTCCCGAAGTCTTTATCACAGACATGTGTTGAACATACGCCGCTCCCTCCTCTGCCCGCTGTTCCGCTCATTGCATTCACCTCTCAATCCAACTGTCCACGCTGGGATCACACGGGTTTCCATTATCCAGCTAAAGGCCAGTGCCAATCCACAGCTTGGCATCATGGGGGAAACTGGGAGCGGCGGAGGTCTCCAATCCAAAAAGTGCAGTCTTATTGTATTAGCTGGCTTCACAGGAGTTGCAATTTTCTGGCGCTTGACGGGTTGTGACGGAGATAAGAGAGCTGAGAAACAAATGGAAAATGGTCTATTCTCGTCCCCTGGGGTTCCACAACTGTTATCTGGAAATACACGGCAACAGATTGGAGCAGGCTAAGTCGACGTCTGAAATTATATTGCTTTATAACTCAAACTGGTTAAATGAAAACATCAGAACAGTATCGACAGTTAGATGTCAAAAGGTCCTGAACCTAATTTAACACAATACATTGGACGAATACTTTTTTATTTTTTATTCACACTTGGAGTAAGTCTGGGATGAAGGTTATAGGTGCAAGGGGTGGTACAGTGTATAGAAATTACCATAGTTATTTTTATGTTTTCACTTACAGTTCAACAAAAAAAAATTTAGAGTGAAAAAAGCAAGCATAGCACATCTATTAATATATTTGTTAGTTTTGATATGATATGAGAAAAGGTAATTATCACATTTCCACAAAATTGCCCACAAATCTTGAACCAATGTTTTTTTAACCTACCAGATATGTAGCTACTTCAGCCGATCAAGCAGTCTTTCCATTTCAGTTTGAAGCATTTTTACAGAGCACAGAAACCTCTCATGCAGATCACACATTTCAAGTTATAAGACTTGAAATGAGTAGACTGATTTTTAGTTCCTTTTGGATGCCGTGCTTAATTTATCACCCTTTTATTGCTTCATTAACACCATTGCCAAGACGACTGTAAGAGACACTGTTTTAAAATAGCGTCTTGGCTCGTCGTTTGCAAAACAGTACAGTCTAAGGAAAGTGCCACCAGGCTGCTGCTTATGTTGATGTGTTTTCCATGGCAGCGTGCCCAGTAACTACCGAACGGGAAACCGCTGGGAAACCCCCCGGAGAAAATCCAGACAGCCATTCTGAATAACAGCTTCAAGTATTTCTGGGCTTTCTGCTGCCTGACAAACATTCGGAGTTAATCTACATTCATGGTGTGTTATGGGTACAGTGTCCGGGGCTGCAGGGAGCGCGTAGCAAAGGCGTGGGGAAGTGTGACATCTCAGCTGGAGATTGGCACTGTGCCCACCGGCCCCTGGCTCTTCACGGCAGGAGGGAGGCACATGTAGGCCACCAGAGCACAAGCCTCCACGCCCCGGCCCCCTGACAAACCTGGCCATCCGCTCACTACTGCCTCTGGACACTGGATTGTAGGGACGATGAGGATTCTGCTAATGGCATGGGGCTTTGAGAATGAGCCCTATGCCATTAGCTAACAAATGCTATATACAAGAACTAGTTAGTTTTGAACCTCAGAGAGCAATTTAAACTGAGTAACCCTGAAAGTTTTAGATAATTGTTTTATTTTAGTCAGCTGTTATCCTATTAGTTTTTAAAGGTTTTTATTTGTCCCTGAAGGGCAATTTACTGTAATAGAACAGTAGTTTTAATTTTTCGTTTATGAAAAATAATAGCGGTTCTCATGTGGCATTGCTTGTACTAATGTGCTAAAAGAATAGGTTCCACATTCACGTTCAACGTCCTCTTCTAAAACCATTCCTGAATGTTTTAGAGATGTAATGCTACTTATTTAAATATGTATCTTAAAATTCAAGGTTACTTTTTTACTCAGGCGCAAACTTTTTCACACAATGCATTGCCCCTAAAATTGCAAAATGCACACATTTAAGGCTGGCATCTTAGTTCATGTAATTGTGCTAATAAATCAAGCTCACGTCACACCACTAGGTTTCTGTCAGGGTGCTAGCGTTTACAAAAATGCCTTGCTGGTGATAAACTGTGAGTTAGCCACATAGCATTTAGCTCTTTGTCCACATGGCCCTCTCTTTTGTCTATGACTTAATTATAAAATCAATTCCCCCTAGTTTTCTGTGGCTGACCCCTCCATTGCCGCTCCAACATAGCCCTACACGGAACATTAATTGGCGCATTAAATGACTGCAGACAGTGTGCATGCTATCAGTGCGAGGTGATATATTTTCACATGGGGAGCAGTGGCAGATGGTTAGCGACACAAGAGCCGTCATGGCCGCAGCTGTCTCTTCTATCCGGGCCAGTTTCTCACTCTCTCATATTGATTGCTATTGATTCCGGGCCTCCTGTCTGCAGCTGGACACTAATACTGCTGCCGTGTCAAGGCGTCCATTGCTGTTTTACAGATTTGAGGGAAGGCAGCAGGTACAAATTTATGGATAGGAATCAATTTGGATTTCTTTGTAATAGTGTAAGTGTTTGTGTGATGTTTTTGAGTCAATTTGCAGCAAGAAAAATATCTATAAGAGGAATGCTATTTCGTCAAAGTGTTGTAGTAGTTTTATAGAAACTTTTTAATATCAAACCCATATATAAATTAATATGCAGTGATCTGAATATACCATGCACATATTGTAGCTGTTGTTTAATTTGCCAAAACTTGGAACCCCACTTGAACCAATCCTCCGGATGCTCCGGTTTCCCCTTTCACTAAAAATATGTACAATAGAATGCCCACAACAATTGTAAAGCGCTTTGTGATTACCTACTACTACCTACTTACTTACTTTGAGATAGGTACTTCAGTTCATATATTTTTTGATATTTACAGACATATTTACCGTCAAATCTCCCTAAGTTGATCTACTTAATGGTTAGTTTCCAGACATACGCAAAACCCTTAACCTGTCCCTTTAAGGTAGTAACAATCTGTACCGAAATCCCTCAGACGCTGAGTATTGTTGCACACTTGAAACCTAAACCATTCGTCACTTCAGCTAATTTCTCATATTGATCGAGCCTTGCAGCTGCTCAGTCTGTGCTGGCTGTGCTCTTAACAGGGTCTTTCACACTCTCACTATGTCAATGT
>JAPMNZ010945055.1:0-12258 GCA_029875035.1 Pomatoschistus microps | reverse complement strand
TGTGCACAAAGCGGTTTGTCTCTGGTGCGTCTCCTTCTTGACGATGTTCATCTCCACCATTATTGACCATTCAAGCATAACAGCAATTCCTAAGTGTTTTAAAATGTTTTGGACCAACTCACTGAACATGACATACTGTGCCTTTAATGTACAAGTTAGGATTCAAATATTTCAAGTTTTGTGCTATTGTCCCCATTTTTACTTTATATAAATCGGTCTTACCCAGTAAACCCTGAATGTTTGGAGATGGCTGTGCTTCCACACATCTGCAGCACCGCAGGACGATCACTCCGCCCAGCACACGGCCCTCACTGCCCAGGAAGGGTGAGCCTGCACACAACACACAACACACCATGAATCCTTTATTCAGAAATATACATTTCACCACGCATAAGAATGTGCACTAAAACACAGACAAAGCACCAATATAATTGTATGTGAAAAGTGCTCAACTCCGATCATTTAAGCAACAATTTTATGAACTGGAGTCTCCATTTCAGTTAGCTTAATCTTTTTTAAATGAAATGTACTCGCAATGAACCGTAGAGTGGTGAATTTGAATGAGGTGTCATGTACACAAATACACTCAGAATGGCACAGTCTGTGATGGCTGTGGCCAGGAAAACATAACACACTCAGGGTTAAAAAGGATGGAAGAGACAAAAAAACAGCACAATTTGGAAGTATTTTAAGGTAGTCGTTTCTACATTCTCCATATTTAAAGTTAATCTTCCTAGCATCATAATTATTCCTTTGTTTAACCTATAATGATAATGTTGCATATTTACAATCATTTTCACAATGTGAAAGTATTTTTTTCTAATAGTACTCTGCTTGACATTGGATTAGAAGGAACTTCACTGTAATGTTGCACTGTTGAGAAAGAACAACTATTTATGCAGACAAATAATAGACAAAGGCGTAAAATGCATGATTGAAATAATTCACATCAAAAAAATTTACCAATTCACTCCAATCTTCTCATTCACACAACATTAATTCAGATTCTGCTGCAAAATCGATCAGTGAGTTGGGCAATTATTCTCTTGATAACTTCATTTGTGAATTAGAGCACAAAATAATATATTTTCCATTAATTCGACCAAAGTGAAACCACTCAAGAACATCTTCACAGGAAATGAGCTGTAACAAAAATAGTGCTTTGATTCAAAATACTTTTTGAACATATTTCCAAGACATAAACCTCTTCATCTGCGTATGATTGAAAGAAAAAGATGAATTATTAATCAATAACACATTTTTTGATTCAGTTGTTACAGCCCTAAATCTCAGGATCGAAAAATAAAACTTGTTGACAACTACTACTTTTCATCTTTCTCTTTGTGATTGGTGTTAAATTCCAAAATTGAATGCAAATGTTGTGACATCTGTGCATCTACAATTTTGTATACATTCATCTTTGGATTGAGTGAGCAATTTCCCAATTATTTGCATGGCTTGAAACAGTTGTTTAGTTTGAGAGATCCTTGGTGTTTCTGCCGGTGCACTTGTATGAGCACACATGTGAGACAGTCAGAGCCCTCTTCACTCTTCCATATAAGAGCAGTGGAGATCACAAACACTCACTGCCGATCCAACTGAAGTAGGATTTATTAACTTTGTTTAACTTTGCCTAATGTGTGTCTTAGAAGGAGACATCAGAGGAATTAACTTCAAATTGACTTTATCCAGCATATCCAAACGTCTCGCAGTTACATATGGTCATGTAAAAAATGGTCCAGACTTCTAAAGGAGGCCAGAGAGAGGCCCCATCCACCACATGTTGTTCCGCTCTGGGCTGCAGTGGTCATTCACAGTTTAAAAGTATCTCTCAAAGTGACCACAGGAAAAATTTTAAATCTTCTATATTTTTGAGTCTCCGCTGTAGCGTCTGGGACATTTAATTGCTGTGAATTGTCTTATAAATTAAACGTGTGTCTTCTGTCTGTGTTCATAAAATCATAGAAAGTGCAAGCTAGTTATTGATGTGCAACTCTAAAAATGTTGCTCTAAATTATATCTAGGTCAGGTATTTCAATATTTTTTTATTAACTGGATGCATCCTAAAAATAGGAAACAGCATCCTAAAAATGGAAACAGCACTCGAGTTATACTATGCAAGGGATGAATGAATAATATTTTTAATGCACTACCTGGAATACATTTCAGGTAGAAAAAGCAGTTATGAAGTCAGAAAAAGGCGATAGGCATGGTTTGGACACAGAAGAGAAAATTGCAGTAGGATGGGCACCTGACAGAAAATGACCAAGACGAAGACCAGCAAAAGCAGTAGTACAAGTTGAGAAGAAAGGAAGACAAAGAACTTCTTACGCAGGTTATAATAGCAAGAAAATGTACTCACAAAAGTTAATTTCCAGAGCAATTAAACTCCAACCTACTTTTCCAAAACGGCTGAAACCATTTGGAAAAAAATATCAGTCAACAAGATCAAAGCAGATCCAATCTATTTTGATAATAATTGTGCTTCACGCTCTAACGCAATAAAAATACATACATTGGAAGCAGACCTAGGTAGTGTTCAACAAACTTGAAAAAAGTAGCGGTTTATAGTCCCACAAGTACTGTACTCTGATGACAAGAGGTATCAAGCTCTGCACAGAGAGAGATCAAACTCCAAGATCTGCTTTTGTTTTCTCATATTTCAATAAAATAGAAAGGGAAAGGGGGTTGTGTCTGTAGAAAGACAAACTGTTGGGTTTTGACAATTCCCCAATTCTCCTTCTAAGGTCATTTTCACTAATGAGATATAGGGACCTGAAATAAAGCAAATGGTCCTGAAAAGAAATGTAAAATCTTTGAACTACTTCACATTTTATCTGCGATTTTGGAGTTCGAACTGGTCTGGATTAATCATGTTTTAGTTGAATAGAAATCATTATTATTATCACCTAGAGAGTGAGTTTATGATTTGCCTGTCAAAAAACAATAATAATAGAGTGAGATGCCTTCTTATGCTACAAATACGTGCGTATTTCCCCTCATGTATCACACAGCTCCTCATAAACACATTCTTGGCCGACAGAGCTTTGTGTACATGGAAAGACTCTGGTGCGAAGGAGTGACTCACTGATGAATTTGTTTTGCATAGCTTCCAGCAGCGCTTGGTGGGCATCTTCTGACTGCATGGCAGAGGAGCATTCCCGGGCCAGCATGGTGCGAATCAGATGCTCCCCACAGCCTGGCAAAAGAGACAATTAATAGGTAATCTAAATGAGGAAGACAATGAAAGACATTTGTGTTATGTGACTGTTTTGTGAACAATCAAGCTCAATTCAATTCAAAGTATTTCTGTACAGCTCTAAATCAGAACAATAGTTATCTCAGAGGACTCTACAAACAGTTCAAACACAAGAAATGCAATTATCAAAAAAATGCATAATGGACCAAGCCATTGGTCCATAATGGGCAGATGATCAATGTCCATGTCCCTAAATGTTGAGTGTCCTGGATCATCACCAATGTCCTAAACACTGCTGAATATAAATGTAAAAATTACATCTGCACTTTATTGTATCGGAAAAACCGTGGGAAACAGTGGGAAACTTCAGGAAGGCGCACATTGAGAGAGGGACGGACGGACGGACGGGCTATAGATTGTTAAAGAAACAAACAAAGCCTGTACACAAATATTCTGCATGTGCATATGCAAACGTAGTTATGTCCATGTACAAATATTTGGGGTGTAAACACAGATGTAGTAACATTTAAAATGGTTCATTTCCTGCATTTTCTATGCTTGAGAAATCAATGGAATACTAATGTGGCTAACTAGGACGAACTATGCTAGCTACACCGACACGCTCCAACTCGCACTAGTCTTTTAAAGTTGTGAAAAGTGAGGGTAAGGAATAGATTTCTGCAAATTGTGTTTTGACGATTTTCTTCCTTTTTCCACCTCTCGGCTACATAGAGATGTGAAACCCACAAATGAGGAAAGGAATCCATTTAATTGGTATGAATGCAGATTACAGTCTGGCAAAGTCGGAGCATTTCAAGAGCTTCCAGATCTCATTTGAACAGAAAATATGTTTTGCAGATATTAGAATAATATGGCTATAATTATATTGCATTTTGAGAGGTCACTGTGTGCACACAATTATGACTATTGACGATTCTTTGAAGATGAAGACATTCATCCTCTCATTATAAATCAGACCATGGAAAATCTGACAAAGACTATACATTAGTAATAGACGTTTCGTGTGCCTTCGCTTTAGTGCCTTAGGCTTAGTGTTCAAAAATATTGTACCACAAGTGTCTTGCTCATGGGGTACAGCACAAAATGTGTTTCTGCCATTAGGATTTAGCAGAAAAACAGATACATCTGTATTTCTGCAAAGATTTAATCCTGGATTAAAACAACTCAATCTATTTCTATAAAACAAATTGATAAGTGTTAATACATCATTTTATGTATTAACACTTTTGATATAATTTTACCATACAGATAAATCTACTTTGGTAATAAACACAATGATATGATCAAGACATGAATAATGCCAAATGAAAGAGAATATAAATCAAACATAGAAATGATAACCAGTTCAGTACTTTTTATAGTAAGTTAAGTATTGAAGGGGTGAATATTGACACCTGCGTCACAGCTTTCCCAGCCGTTTGTGCGTGAATAATCCTGGCCGTGCAAAAAGAATGTTGATACAAAATGTGAAGGAGGCGGCATGGGGTGTTCTGCACAAAAGGCAGGCTGACAATTCCAGGAGTGATCACAAACACATCTGGCCCCGGCTCTCTGTAAGCCCATAAAGACACCAGAAAATGGCCGTGTTGTTTCTGTAAACACGAATGAAGGGCTCATAAAACGTCAGGTAACTACAACAAAACTCGAATGCAAGTCAGTTGCCATGGAGACCAGATGCCTGCAGTAATTTCACGTTCTTGTTAAACGAGAGCAGAGCTTTTGGCCAGGTATTTTGCCTTTTGTACTTTGTTTACCATAAAGTACTTGGGGAATTGGAAGTCATTGGCGGTCTGTCACACCAGCGGCAAAGACGGCAGTAATTCAATAAAAGTGCATGTAAAAAGGGTTTAAGTGTGTAGGTGAATGTCATAGCTGTCAGTTGGGAGGGAGGCATTCTGACGTTTGTTGGCTGCTGTGCCACTCACCACAAGTGTAAACTAGAACTGCGCATTGTAGGGGTAAATTATCACGGGAAAGGAGGGCGAGATGTCAAATAATGTCATTCTTATTGTAACTGCTGCCATTTATCTTTATTGTACGTTACTTTGTTTTGCAAAAACACGCACACGATCACGCAGACAAAGGTGATTGTTGTAACTGTACAGTGGCCACGTTTTGCATTGATGATGTAAATATCAAATTATGCATAGGAAATAATATCAATATTCATTTTAAATAAACTAGCTCAAGTAAATTGCACCCATGCCATATTTTGCAGTTTGTCCCATGGGGTCAATTTGAGTTCCATTCAAAAGAAATCTCAGTCCCCAGAATTTAATTCAATGAACATTTGCATTGCCCTCTCAATGAGATGCATCAGAACTCCAATTCTAATCAATGGTGCAGAATGAAAAATGCAATAAAACAAATGCATTTCATAGCGTATTTGTATAATACAAAGAAAAGTTGATTTTGTCTGAAAGAGGCCCGGGTGCTGGTTTAGTAGGAGATAGTGATGTGATTTATATTATACTATATAATGCTTATATATTTTTTCCATATTTTCTTTGATTTACCTTAATCAAAATCAGAAAATTTGGTAGGATAACTAAAACGAATCGCATTACATCTTAGAGACAGATGAAGAAGAAATTTGTTGGCTTCACTGTCACTCACCACAGCAAAGAGTAAACCGGACGAGCGCTGTCAGGATGCGTAAAACCAACGCCCCATGAGTTGGTCATGACTAATAAACAGTCCCCAATGAAAGAGTGGCCATAGTTAAAGGGCTGAGGCGGAAAAGGGGTTGACACAAGAGGGTGAGGAGCGTACAGTTGTGTGTCAGAATAAAAATGATTGTCGTTCTGTACCGTTTGATGGGAATGCCTTTCATGTTGGGAAATTAAAAACAGGTGTCGCACTGGAACACACATTTTGCACTCCATCCTGTTGTGAGGGGTACATCAAAGGCACAACCACAATATAGGAAGACATTATATGTGCAAAAAATGTGCAGGCTAAACATCCACGCCACAACTCCAGGGGCGAAGGAATGACAAATAATATTGGCAGTCACTTTGAACTCAAAAAGATTAAACTAAACATGTATGATGTTTTGAGGAAATCTACATGTTGTTATATTTAGTTCATAAACATACTGTATAACTGATCCTCTAAACTGCACAACTTTATTAACATAAATGCATTTTTAGATACGCTAAAATGCATGTGTCGCTCTCAAAGTGAGCTCAAATTGTGAAATCACAATAATGCAGCGCAAGTTTGCTTACTTTATGAATTTACTTACAAAAGAGGATCCATTTTCCAGTATTTCAAAATGCCACAGTATGAAAAGGGATACAAATACTCAGGAAGACTATTGTACAACCACTGAATGTACTACTACTGAATATAACTGGTTAAAAGATTACTGAAATGCATCTGCTTTGTGAAAAATGTATCTTGATTTGTATCTGGCAAGTGATGGGAAGAATACATTAATTGTATTTTGGCACAGAATAATTAATACCCTTGAACGTGCAGTTTAACTTTAAGAAACACAATGGAGCCAAGCAGAGGATTTACTGTCGTTTTCAAAGTGAAAACTCTTGTCAGAGGTTTTCTGCACCACTTGAGAAAGAACTTTTTGGAAGGAGGGTTGTTGTTAAGTTAATCTCTGCTGCAACTATGAATAAAATAAAACAACACATTACAGCGAACTGTAGTATATTGCCTATCTTTATTAGAGTTGAAATTGTGAGTTTGAGGGGCAGGACATATTATAGAAACTAAAATAGCCATGTGAATATGAACTATATGTAGTAATGTAGTAATCTATTTCTCTCAATTAATTTTGATAGAGTTTGATTATAGACATTTTTATCTTGCAAAGTAATCATACAGTGATCTACGCCTGTTATTCACATGGTGTTGGATGATAATGATTCAAGGCTAATTTGATCTCTGTGGTGATCTTTAATCCTATTTTCCATTTATAAAGTATTAAAGTCCCTAATAGATATGGTTATGAGATACACTGCTGCAGCTAAGGTAATCAGGGCAAGTCTGATATTTGTTTACATCTAATAGCCATTCACTGACAAGCTATCAAGTGCAACGTTACACTGATTACTTGTGATCACATAAACGCTGCGTTTGAAATGCTCTTGATACGTATCATGACCCCAGAATGTCGGACTGAATGAGTCCATCTGTACTGTGACACATTAGAATTCACATCCACTTCAAAAGGGTTTAAATGTTGCCCAGAAGCGATGTTCCACACAAATGTCTCAAGAGGAGCAGAATATAATATCGTCTTTCAATGCCACGCAGATCTGTCTTAAATCATGCTCTGTTTTACACACTTATGTTTAAGAAAAGACTGTCCCAAAAACTAAGCAGGCTTTGTTAACGTCTGTCTTTTTGAGTGCAGACGCTCAGCAGACAGTGCCTTGGGTAATAGAGTTAAAGGGGGACTAAAGTTGGGGCATTATGTCAAACTTGAACAAAGAATAGTGCTTTTTTAATGGTTTCTTGTGTTCATATGATATTTCTAATTTAGTCAAGAAACACAATGCCATAAGTACAACATTTTAAAGTCTCTAGTAATAATTGACCGGCTGGAGTGAGTAGGTGGGCGCTCCGGCCTCTTCGGTTCTCTGTTTTCTGCAGAGCTTTTGATCACACCCACAAGAGACCAAACTGTATCTCGCTGCAGTCAAGATGATGGTTTGAACTTCCGCCCACTGCGTGTACTCAAGCAATACAAATACAAAAAAACATGTAAATATTAACTGCATTTTCTAACAAGGAACTGTGCATTGGAATACTTTAATAATGATTAGAAAAAGGAACAAAAGGAATAACAAAGACAGCTGTTGACAGCATGTGCTATTGTCATTCATGGAGTTCTTGGGCTATGGACACCTGTGGGTCATAATACTTTTGAATAATTTTTCAGAATATTGATCTAAAGATGCAATTAAGGGACAACAATTATAAATGGGGACCAATGTATTATTTGGTTAGTCTTGAAATGTTTAAAGCCGCACCAGTGCAAACTTACCAAGACACAGAGGCCAATACATCATTCAATACAAGAATACATTAGAGATTAGTCTACACTCAGGTGGACTCTACCTAATAGTTCGGTGGAGATTTGATCATTCATCAGTCAATAGCTAACTAAAAGAAATTAGTTGCAAAAAAGGGGGCTGAATACTTTTGCAAGCCCCACTTTTTGATTGATTGATTGATTGATTGGTTTTATTTCAAGCTTATAAACAGGAATCAATTTAAAAGCAATTACATATAATACATGATAGAAATTTACATACGTACATACATACATTAATGTATTTGTAATTTTTCACTCCTGTTAAAGCTCAAAAAGGAGTGGGAAGAAGTCAAACTTATAGGCTCCCACCCCCTATACCTATATTCACTTTATACAGTTGCACCTACCCGCCCACACATTCATACAGACATAGCCATACATATACAATATTCATAAACATATACTATAGTTGTTCTTGTCATATATAAATATGTATCCATACACACACACAAATAAACATATATATATATATATATATATACACACACATACATACATATACATACAATACATGTTTCTTTGAAACAGTTCGACTAACTTTGCAGTTTCATATAACACTGCGCAGACGCCTGTTACCTTCTTGTGGTATTTCAGAAAAAAATCAAATCAAATCTGTATGTCTGTGGCTGTAAATATGACAAAATGTGAAAAGGTTGTATTGACACTTTTCCAACCCACTGTATGCATACTAGAGTTGATCCGATTCTCGCTGCAGTGTCTATAGTGTCTATATCAAGTGTCAAACTATGTTGCTAATCCAAGAAGCATTGCACGGCACCTGGCACGCAGCTGAGCAACAAAGAGCAGAGTATGATGACTCAATCAGCCGAGGAAATGACAGAAGAGAATCACTCGACAGGAGCGCTCGGAGGTCATCGGAAAGTATTATCTGGCTTTTTGAAGCGCCGCTCACTGACGCAAAACAATGCACATTAAATATCTGTTTCTGACACTTGTCATCACGAGAGCTAAAGCCAGGCGTAAACAATGGTCGATGGAAACATAACCCTTATATGTTGTATAACTTTAAGCAACAGTATGTACCTTTTTACCGAAATATAGTTCTTTGGTTGTAATCTTTTACAACTGGTGCAGCTAGAGCCTGTTGGAAGTACAGTGCCTTGCATCATTATAGCTTGACCTTTTGCATAAATTACAAACACAGATATAATTTTGTATTTTTTACTCAAAGACCACAACAAAGTAACAGAAATCAGAAGTTAAGAGTGAAC
The DNA here is from genome assembly GCA_029875035.1 of Pomatoschistus microps. Lineage (NCBI taxonomy): Eukaryota > Metazoa > Chordata > Actinopteri > Gobiiformes > Gobiidae > Pomatoschistus > Pomatoschistus microps. The sequence continues at coordinate 2,747 of JAPMNZ010945055.1, read as the reverse complement.
ATTATTCCCTCGTGAAAAAAATACCTGGAGTTGTTTTTAGCTCCAGCAATGCTACTGTAACAGATATCGGGCGGCAACTAGGTACATTCCTTGTTATTTAGAGCCGTGTGGCGGTATTATGTAGCATGCACTGTTATGAGATGGGGAATTACATTTGGAGATAATTTTTTACCCTTTGTTCATGTTTATCCATATATACAGTATATTCTACTAAAGAAATTATGTTCACATTCTAAAACATGAAATGCAATAATGTATTACTAACTTGTTGGAGGTAATTTGCATAAGATTTATATTTATTTGAGAAATCTTAAATATGAAAAGATAATGCAGCAATGCATCTGTATTTACCTGAAGTGCTCACTGCTGTAGAATAGGAAATCATATCACTTGCATTTTCAGCCCAGCACCCACATCCGTAATGAGCTGCCTATAAGGGGGGGATAGATTACATGCATTCAAATATGCATAATACGCTTTATTTTATCAGTATTTTAATGCTATAGCATATCCACTTTATTTTACATATAATACATCAAATGAATAACATTATGAAACCAACATTTATGTGGTGAGAGTCGTGAGACAAGTACATATGCAACTACCTGTCCAACTCTGCCAGGGTGTTTCATGGCGAGGCCTCCACTGGATACTGCTGCAGCAACATTACCTTCAAGATCCACAACTATAGCCCCAACTGTGTCAAGGCACCCAGATCCATTTTCCTGAAACACAGCAATAATACTACCAATTATGATTAAAACAAAATGTGACAACTGACAAGTAACCAAAAAGTACAATGAATAGGGGTAGACCTTTATCAGAACTACATACCGGTCATTTGAGCAAAAAGAAGCATGAACAGGACTATGTTGCAAAGCACTGCATGTGCATTTGTATGGCACAGTGCATACACAGAGAAACTCAGTACAATAACTAAACTTTAGGTTTTTTTTCAAATACTGAAAAATATGATATAAAAGATCATTATAATGCAAAAAAAAATTGACGCAGAAGTAGTAGTAGTAGTAGTAGTAGTAGTAGTAGTAGTAGTAGTAAGGACAGCTATGCCAGACGAGGGCACTGTGTGATCATTGTAAAGGCAGGTGAAGGCTGCCTTTACAAACATCCCTATTTGAGCAGCCAAACACACATGAACGTGCAATATGTCACTGTGAAACGTGATTAGAGCTGCACTCACTTCTTGAGAAAGCATCACTGAATCTAGACTATTAAGGCAGAGCAAGAACAGCTACAATCTTTCCATTTGCTCCAATCTCTCTCCACAAAATCCACTTTGGCTTCAGCCTTTGAAGACAAAAACCAAGCCTTTCAAACTGCGCCAATAACCTCCTGTCGTTTCTTATCAAACTCCTAATTGTACAGAGAATACTCAATTGAAAAGCTAAGCCTAAGGGTCTTTAAAAATGTCCATAACAATAGTAAAATAGGAGACAGGTGTCTATACTGGAATGAACATATTTTATTGCTTGGCACTGAACAGAGAAAGAACAAGGGCTATTTGTATTAAAAAATGGAAACAGACTTGCTACACTAAAGCTTTAGTTCAACCAGAGAGTATTAAGAAGTTGCTCTGAAGACAACATTGGTCAAAGAGGATAAGCTTTAAACGGACATGAAAGAGGTTGCGACCTCTTGTATAGTGTGCAAGGTCTCTCTACACATGAGAAGAAGGGAAATGCCATCCTTCCCCATTTTCTTCCCCAAAACAAGAAGGGAAATGAGCAGAAAAATGATTTCATGATTATAATAACTTAAAAAATATTAAGATAAAGAGTGGTTTATGAATGTTTCAAAGTTTTACTGTTAAAAAACCCCAAAATTGTTTAGGCAAAGTTTTCCTTCCACTACAGAGCCTTTCAACTTATAGAGCTGAGAACAAATTGCACTTGCTTTCAGCTGCTTTCAGCTGCTTCCAACTGAACGTTGCGGCCTTCACATATGTGCTGCTAAGGGCACTGTAACCAAACACCAACTCTTGTCAACGCTTGAATCATTTCTTGGAAACTATCTAAGCAACCTGCAATAGCATTTTCCCTCAATGACCCTTGAAGAATGTGAGATCATAACTGGCAGAATATATCTTGATGTCTTGGTTGTTGCCTGTCAAAAAGCCTTTAAGGGCACTGTAATCTGTAGAAGTTGAACACATCACCACTCACATTTTCACTTGATTGTCGCCTTCTTTTGGCCTGATTTTGCCCCATGTCCATATTCTCTGCCAGCTCCATCTTTCGCTTGTTCCTCTTATAGGCAGAGAGACTATATTCTACATGTAACAAAAGACGTGTCATCTACAAAAACATTATTATTAACACATTTTAAATACAGCTTCAACATAGAGGTAAGTCAAAATTCAAGTAAATATCACAAAGCAACATTGTTCTCTTAGGAGTTATTATCAATGAGAACTTAATAATAACACCTTCTTTAATAAAAAAAAGATTTGTAAAAATAAATCTTCTGGTCTGATAGAAGATGTACTGTTAAAACTGGAGGATTTAATCGTGTTAAGGGACACAATTATCTTTTTCCTGCATACCTCGAGGTAATAAGGTTCATCTTTCTTCCCTCAGACTAATCCTCTATGCCAATGGCTCCCAAAGTGAAGGTGTGAAAAGTGAAAATCAAATCTACTCACTCGTAGTCAATTTCTCTGAGGGACAAGGTGGTATTCCGTGGCCAACGGCCCAGTCCTGTGCTCCTTGTCCAACTAAAAAACTAAC
>JAPMNZ010945039.1:0-22921 GCA_029875035.1 Pomatoschistus microps | reverse complement strand
GTTATATGTAACTCTACAGACAAGACAGGCGTGAGACCATTTAGCACAATGCAAAGAGTATGCTACAACATCATGCTAGACTTTGATCAAACTTACAAAAATCACATCCGGTTTTTCATCCAAGGAAGGCATGATTTTGGCAAGTAGCGGACAATCCAACTGGACAAAATACAATTAAATGAATATAAATAAGTTAGGCTAGAGTTAGGCGCCTGTTTTAGCCACAAACGTGCTAGCGTCGCAGATACACGCACTGAGCATGCGCAGTAAGCGACATCCGTATTCTTCGCTGTATAGACTGCTGACTGGAGTGACATACTGCCATCTGGTGGATTCTTCGAAATATAACTGCTCCTGGTGACCATAGCTTTCATGCAAACCTTTTACATTCAGCATTATTAAACCATAGTCAAAGCTCAGTCACCGTGGCGCAATGGATGTGGCTGTAAAACACGTGTATTTTCATGTCCAACTCCTGTGAGGTGCAAAGTGTTGAATGAACAACCTTTGAAGGACCACTTTCAGTGGTTTTGAGGGCCCTCAAGAGCCGCTTTTGCTGACTAGTCATACAAATATCTTTAGCTTTGTTTTGTCATATAGAACACTAGTATTCTGAACACCACGAAAAAGCTGGAGTCAGATCTACTCCAGGTTCAGGATGAAGTGGATGATTTTGTCCGAAGAGGCAAGAAATGCTGAAGAGAAAGCTGAGAAGGCCATCACTGACGTGAGCTCACCTATTTGCAGTGTATGTATGTATGTGTATGTATTTCAGTCTGTCATTAGCACTACAACTCAAAATTATGCACACACATTTCAGGCTGCCATGATGGCTGAGGAGTTGAAGGAGAAAGACACTATTGTGCCAAGGTGTGATATTATAGTATAGATACTATAGGAGCTTCAGCCCCGACTGGATGAGGCTGAGAACCGGGCCATGAAGGAAGGGAAAAAGCAGCCCCAGAAACTGGAGTCCAGGGTGGGTGTCTGCTGAAATGTTCATTAAGAGAAGATGTGCTTTATTTATCTCACAAAGGAGAAATTTACAAACAGTGAGTAAAAAAAAAACATAAAAACAAGGATGAATTTTGTATAAGGTTCATGAACTTGAGACAGAAGTTGAAGCTGAGCAGAGACAAGGGGCAGATTCTTTCAAGGGAGTCTGCAAATATGAGCTGACCTACCTGATACGAATTATTTCTTCTCTTCATAAACAGTCATTCCAATTATTGGCAAGCAAATAGTTTTGTTTGTAATGTTTATTGGATTATGTGAATAAATATGCCAACTCTTACTCATCCTCACCTTATAGACAGAGGAAGACAAGAAGAATGTGAACAGACTCCAGGACCTGGTTAATAAAGTGAAAGCTTACAAGAGACAATCTGAGGAGGCGGTATGCATTTTAAAATATGACATTTCTATGTTTTAATTGCATGATACAAGTTATAATGTTCATTTAACAATGTAAATAAACCAGATTTATTGTTTTTCAAATAAAAGAAGAGCAGGCCAACACTCATATGTCCAGGCTCAGGAAGGTCCAACGTGACCATGATGAAGGGGCTGCTGATAAGCTCAGAGCAATGAGCCGTGATTGCGAAAAGTACATTTATACTTGTTGGACATTATCATTTACATTGTTATTTAACCACATTTAGGTACAAGGCCTGTTCTGTACATCAAAACTTTAATAGAAAAGAAATTCTGAATGTTTTTTCAATAATATACGTTTTCTTCCTGGGCAATGATGCTGAATGAAGGGATTTTTCTGCTTCATCCTTCTGCCCACAAAACTTGTAGTGTGTGCAATAAACTATAATACTCAAAATATATTGTTTATTTCATTTTATTCTTTTCTGGATCAGACATGGGCATTTCTATCAGGCCCTTTTCGGAGCCCGAAATATGTCGTCATTAAGTTGTTTGTGCTTCCTTGACGTTAGGTGTCAGGTTGGCAAATGTATTTCGAGAAACATTCCAATAACAGTGAACAATAAATATATCAATAGCAATTATTGTTGCTTGATTGTATATTTATTTTTATGTATTTGCATCTGTAAGTATATACTGTAAGCACAGTAGGCAACATGTACAAAAGGTCATGTAACTATCGTCAATGCTTATGAATTTAAAATTTCTGCTCAAATGAATAAATGAATAAAATTATAATGTATCACGTTTGCAATAAAAGCCCAAGTTATTTTCTTTCAGCAAGTGTCAAAAGATTTGACACTTTTAGGATTTAAATTGAGATAAACAAAATTAATTACATTAATATTAACAGTAAGGGCTCATGTTTTTACAAGGCAAATCTAGTCAATAACAAGAAAAAAAGAAAAAGAATGGAATATAACTATATATTATAACATGTTATCTCTTATCTTTCTTGGCCTTCTTCCCTTTGTCATGAGTGGCCTTATCCTTTGTTTTACCCTTTAATTTATTGCCCTTTTTAACAGGAACCTTCACATTGGGGCTTGGAGGTGAATGGCTGTGCATACTGACTGCAGGAGAGGGTGGCCCTGAGTGTGAGTTCCAGGGGCCTGGGTGGTTAGAAGGGGTTTCTTCAGTCTCTGCCTCTTCTTTCGGGATGAGGTTGAGGCTGAGGGAAAGCCGTCGTCCAGGCATTGGACTCAGAGGAATCATTAGGTTATCTCCTGGTGCTCCGAGAGTCAAGAAGAGTTCTGGGAAACTACTGGGCTGGTCTAGATCCATTTGTCCCTTTAAAAACAGGAAATTCATGGTTATTCTACTGTCATTAAACACACTATGCTATGTGCAATTTCTGACCTGTAGTGATGAGAAGCTCATAGACACTCGAACTGTGAGCTAGAATTAAACAAACAACAGTTTACCCAAGAGTATTTGACAAGCAAAGATCATTTTCATGCATGAGCAAAAACCTGCGCAGGTGAGGCGTCTTGACCATATGAGGCAGATTTGGGAAAGGGCCTTGGTGAAGCCTGCTCTACCGGAGGCATGGACAAAGGTCTTGTGAATTCCTTCTTTGATGTAGTCGGAGTGCTCTGTGTCACAGTTATCAGTGGCGCGATTTTCTAGTTTGAAATATAAATTATTGGTAACATCTCACAAATATTAAAGTTATGATTGACCATTTTAAGGAGGAAAAAGGAATTCAAAGAGAAAAAAAGAAACTTACATGGGAATCTGCAACACGCTTATCCGCCCGCTTTGCTTGACTTCGGGCATCTGTTTTTCCACCTGTTACAGATAATCAAAGTATCATTCCTGTGACATAAGGATACATACCATACATTTGACCTGTATGTTATTCTGACCTGTAGCCATATTATTGACGGCATTTCCATTGTGTGACGGTGAGGCAGGTTTGCTTGTTGGGAGAGAACACCGCTGCTCTTCCATTCGCCCCTTTTGGGCACGTTTCATTATTTTCAGAAACTGGTCCTCTTGAACGCCTGTCATTTCCTAAAAACAATAATAGTCTGCATCAAATATATGTAATTTCACAATTAATAAAGGCTTTCTTTCCAACATTGTATATACAATATCACAACAAAATTCATTGTACATTATTTACTACCAATATCAAACAATGACCTGCTTTCCCTGCTTGCCAGATGTGGAACGGTTAAGGGAGGAAGATCTCTGAAGAGCTTTGTTGGAGTCTTTACGCTGAAAAGAAGGGCTCATGTTCTGAAAGATGAAGGGTGCAGAACATCTCTGCTCGTCCATCCTGGAGCCCTGAGAGAAAACCACATATACGTGATGATGCACCACAACAATCAAACAGTGACAAAGTGTAAAGAACAGCAAACACACCTGTGCTTTGGACACCATGTAGCAAAGGTAATTTGCCTCATTTTCTGATGCACTCTTCTTTTGCCCTCCGTTCTGAATCCCTGGTAATGATGGGAGAGACACCCGCTGGTCATCAAGGCGACGACTTTGAGATGCGGCAAGCTGATTAAAGAACCCATCAGAATCTGTTTTTAAAAAATGAGTTAGCCATCAAAAGACCTGCGCATTAAACAAAAACACAGCACTTACTGTTTGGTAATGGTTCAGGCATTGATTGTTTGCGAGAAGGCTTAGGCGTAGGTTTCAGTTCACAACGTTGATCATCCATCCTTCGATGTTGTGCTCGACTAATCATTTTATAGAAACCATCCTGCTCAGCTGGATTGGTGCTCTGGACAAAAACAACAGTTGTCTAACATCTTCAACAATAAAATATGGAATAAATAAAATACCTGTGGACTCTTGCCGGGGGCATAGATGTCCGCGTTTGTACAAGAGGCAGACCTGGCACGATCCGAACCATTTGGGGATAAAGTAGTAATTTGTGGCAGAGAGCACCTTTGGTCATCCATTCTACTTCCCTTTAAATATCAAGAGATATTTTCTTAGGATGTAATAGCATAAATAAAGGATAGTAGAAATCCTTAGATAGAAATTACCTGTACTTTTGAAACCATATAACAAAGGTAGTTTGATTCTGGATTTGATTTAGACTTGGATTCTTCTTTATTGTTAGCTAATCCTGGTAATGAGGGAAGAAACATTCTTTGATCATCAAGGCGGCGACTCTGAGAACTGGCCAAGACGCTCAGAAAGGACTCAGTCTCCATCCCTACAAAAATGTACAAATAATTAATCAGTAATGTAAGGTTTGGGCCAGTATGTAATATCATGGTCTAATAAAGACATTTTACAGTTTACAGTCACACTTCAGTTGCCTGAATGTTCCTCCTAAACACCGATTACTAATGCAATCCACCTGCTGGTGTTTAGAAACGGTGTTGATTAATATATGCAGAATAATAATAAATGCAGATACAAATATAAGTAAACACATGGTTTATTTGTTTGTGAATTTTCTTATTAAAAATATGGAGCCTAACAAACTGGCAACACAAATGAGAACCTAAATGCTGCTCTCTGATAATCTGCTTCAAAATTGTAAACGTGAATATTTGGATGTGGATGTCAACATGTATATTGTAATATCAACTGTATTTTTGATTAAGAATTACTCCACTTAAAACTTTTGTTCAGAAAAGGTCAATTATGATTTGTGTATGTTGATTGATAATCTGGGAACACTTAAAACAAGGTACATGGGACTAAAAAATGAAATGCAAACATTACATACAGTCTTTTAAAATCAACTGTTTAAAACACTGACTCACCCAAGTTTGGAAGCGGCTTTCTCTGAGCGGTTTGAGGTGTGGTTGGAGCACTTTTGCTGGGTGCAAACTGACAGCGCTGATCTTCCATACGTCCTCGTTGGCCTAGTTGGATCATATCAACTAATTTGTCTTCAGCCTGAGACAGTTCCTGGATGAACAGAAGTAGTACATTTGTATGTGTCACTCACATTAAAAGTCAAATGGCGTTCCAACCTTTTGTTCAGGTGAACTCTCAGACTGATGCGAGGCACCCTTCCGTCGAGATTCAGGAGTGCTCGCTGTGACTGAGATCTGGGGTGCTGAGCCATCATTATTTAAATGAGGATCCTAGGAAAAACACACAAACAGTTATAATGTTGTATTGTTTACACTGATATTGGGGAGATTCTTTGTTGTGCACCTGGTGGTTGATCACTGGCAATAGCACTTGGTTTTCAACCTGTAGGGAATCTGAAGAAAAGCAGACATCATTCACAACATATTCACATGTAAAGATGACAAAGATGTTTGTTATATCCCACCTGTGGATGTGGACATGCTGATATCTGTCAAAATTCTTGGTTCAATAATTAACTGAAATTAACTTTCTGAATGAAATATATTCCTATGGCAGAATGTATATAAACGGAAACTCTCTGGGCAGTCTTTTACTCCTAAAAAAGAACAACACAGTATAAATAATTCCAGTTATTTAAAGAATTGTAGACATACCTGAAAAAGGTTTTTTACCAGATTAAGGCTTTATCCGCCTTCTCCAATGAAGCCTTTTGCCCGGTTAAGAAAATGGTCACGTTTTGTCTAAAAACAAAAAAGATCCATTGTATTCCTGCAGGTCAGTGCCATGAAAGTATTCGGTTGGATGCCGTCCCGACAGTGAAAAGGCTGTAGCGGAGTAAAAGGCTTTTAAATAGAGCAAAGTCGTGAGTATTAACCCATTCGCATTAAGACTTGCTGTAGCGTACTGTTCCTAGTATTACCATCTGTAATCCCAGATGGAAACATAATCCTCTGCATCAACAGAGATGATATTTTCACTGATAGGTGATGTTGGATCCAATCTTTGATCTAAAAGGACAGAAGTTGACATTTGCATTTTATGTCACATTTTGTCAAAAAGGATTTACAGTGAATCTGTTTCTCACTTACAGGAAGCCTGGGAATTACCAATAATTAAATAAACAAAGGTGTAAACTGTGAATAAAGTGGTTTTATTTTCAATTGCAATTGTAAAATAAAAAAGAAATGTCAATGTTCATACAGCAGACAAGAAAGAGTTACTATAAATATTTATTTGGAGAGGTTTTCTGTAATGCGTAGTGAAAACAAGTTTAGAAGATGGGAAAAAAACATACCAATTACAATTAAGTTACATCCTGTATCGATCATTCAAGTACTATTCACCATGGAGGTCTAGGCAACCACCCTTATATAATTAACAATATAATAATTACTTTGTTATAAACAAGATATACTTCTAACGGAGCATTCAGTGCCAGAGTTGGATATTTAAGAGTCAGGGTTTGGAACTTGGTCAAGACTCTTCAGATCGTTTAGAAATAGGGTTGGAGTCAAAATGTGAGATGAACCTAAAAATAGACACAAATAGAAAACATTACGTTAAAATGTTGAAATGACACCAAGAAAACCCTTCTTAAAATGACGTACCAATGACAACTTCCCACTTTCCATCAGTCGCCCGAGTGACTTCGTAAGCAGATCGCATCTCTGAATGGGACAAGCCCCCAATAATGAAAATGATGAGACGAGGGCCAGAGCGGTATTCTGTCGGAGACTTGTTCTTATGCCAGTGTCCGAAGCGTGCACTGCTGTAAATACACAAACACATTTCACTTTTCATTTCCAAATAAAGAACATTAATTTCACTACTCGTGAGTCCCAGCGTCATGGGAAATATTTTTACTGGATAGAGATCATTTTGGTGGGATACGACTGTCGACATTTGATCATTCTGATACCCGTGGAGACATTGTGCTGAATGATTCTGAAAACGGGCCTCGTGTACAGTTCTTTGGATGACCCGAGTTTACACCATTACTAAACTATTATTTATAACCAGAACCAGCTTCTCGTATGCCTGATTTTGCGAACTTTTTCTATTAAAAAGATAAATTATGTCGTTTTTAATGGCAATGGCCCCAATTTATTAGCATCATGATCTCTAACATACACTGTTAAAACCAATTACATTGTACTCATGATGCATAAAAGGTTAGCCTTGGGGTCGGGGCAATTGAAAAGCATTAAATAAGATGTTATATTACCCCAAGTGAGTGCACTGAGCGATAACCTTTAAATACATTATTCCTTTGGGTCCATGTCAAGGCCCCATCAGCCCCATTGTGCGCCCTGTCCACAGTTGTCGGAGTTATGGCATGCACGTGATTATCTCTGCACTTGAACAGGAAGTGAAATGAGCAATGAGCTTTACACAGATTATGTGATCTTCTGCCGAAAAGGGGCTTTTACAAGTACTGTCATTATGACAGGAATTTCACAAGGGATTTGAGAGTATTCAAAACAAACGGCTTAATTTTACCTTCAGAACTCCTAAATGATGGGGTAAAATTTAGTGACAGGGATAATAATAACAGCCGGCAAAGTCTAATAATAGTCCTGATTGTGTAAGATGGGCCATGGACATGTTGTGTGTAAGACACAACATGTCCATGGCCCATGATTATAATGTGAACTTCCATCTCTACTGCAACACACCACACACCATGTATGTCATTGTACAACAGATCTGTCTGATCCAAACTTTTAGAATGATGTATTATTGGTTGATGTTTGTGTGGGTGTATGAGTTTCTGCTGAGGATCAATAAAGTATCTAGAACTATCCATCGTTCATACCTGGGTGCAGTGGTAGTTGTATTGATTGGAGCTGGATCAGCAACATAAGGCCATTGCTTTTTGTCCAGTTTGTCGTCTACAGCATTCTGAGAGGAAAAAAAGTCAGAAAACTGGACACTGGAAAGTCGTAGAGGTTCCTTTTTACCTCCATGATGTCTTTAATGGTGGGTGTCCATCTAGAAAGCTGGTATGTACTCTCTTTGCGCTCCTTTTTGTCCGGCAAGGTTTTGCCAGAATTTCTTCCCTAAAGAACCAAAACAAATGTCAATAGACAAGAATACAATAATAAACGTTTGTTTAATGTATGGTGCAAATAGAACATGTACCCCTGCAATGATGTTGCAGCCCAGATTCTGCAGGTTAGTGATGATCATACTATCCTCCTGTATGTTGGCGTGTTGGATGAGCTTTGTAAGGTTCTCCTCACCAATGCCTGGGGTAAAATGCCGATGTAAATACATTCATTCATGGGAACAATTGCAATCGAATGACATGTGATCTGAGACATACCTTTCTTCTTGTGAAATATGTACAGCAGAATGATGCGTATTTTGTCATATGCTTCAATTTCATTATTGAGAAGCACAGGGACAATACTTTTCATTGCATCTTTCAGAGGCTCTCCTTCTGCATTTGCTCCCATGGCCAGATCCTGTCAAGACATTGGCACAACTGTTTAAAACATCACATAAAAGTTGATTATGTTTCCTGGTGACTGCCTCCACAAAGTGACACAACAGGATTAGTAAAATCAAGAATGATGATTTCTTATGATCACGGAGAGACATTCTGCATAAACACAGTCATTGATTACAGCTTTCTTGTTATTATAACCATCCAGTTAGAGACCAATCAAAGACCAGATAAAGCATAATGAACAGAATTGTAGTAATCTGAAACCAGAGGAGGTAATTCTGCTTCCAACTATATAAAAGGCATAATGATAATACTTAACAGTACAAACTAATCACAGCTTCCCATTGTATTGACACAACATGTTGACAATCCATTAGTGTAGCCAGTGATTTAAGACAATAAAAAGGTTCCATTAACAGTTGGATATCATTATGCCTACTCTCTAACAAGTCCGAACATTGATGGAGACATAGTGTACAGTTGAAACAAAGCACTTGTCGACCTTTTCTTGCTCTGAACTTTAGCCTTATTATGGATTTACATATTTCCAGCTAAAACATTTCTACTATTTGAATGCTCTTAAGACCCAGAGATAACATAATGCGAATGTCTGAACACGTCCCGTCTCCAGCTTGGTACACATTCTGATTCTCCGTTAAGTCGGTGTAGATAAGAGCAGCTATAAATAAAGATTAAATGATGCAGACTGTGGTGAAATGATGAGTAATCCCATGTTAGCCGTTTATCCCTCTGTCTCTCCTTCTCTCATTAATAAAACTATATAGTAAATGTTGACAATGCTTACCTGTTCTACCTCACAGAGTTTATCAAGAGAGGCCTTAAATTTCTTCATACATGCTTCAGCCAGGTGCAGGTGAGTGGAGTACTGAAATGCAGAGTATGTCAACAAACGATTCATCAACTACAAACGATCCTAATGCGACGTCGCTCTCACCATGCTGAGCTCTTTCTGATACTGCGGCATCTTCTTCAACATCTGAGACAAGTCTTTGATGTTGGCCTGAAGTCACAGTAAAGTAAGTTGTAGTAATGGCTTAATAGTTCGGAAACAAAAGTAAATCAAAAAGAGCTCACGTTGTCAGTGCACATTCGTTTGCTTTCACAAAACCCACGTAAAAGTTCTGTCACTTTCCTGTGCATCAAAAATAGCAGTATTATAAAGTGTGATTAGGGCATAGAAAGAATTGTTTGAGTACTTGTGAAATTGGATAACTATAGTTATAAAAATCGTTTAAAAGTTAAATTATTTCTGCAATTCAACTTAAAATGTGACTTATTACATGCAAAATGACAAATGCCAAGCCAAGTTATAATATTGACAGTCCAATTTTCTTTTATTTGTGTGGACAATTATCAAAATTATAACAAATGAAGGCTTGATATATCCCACTGTGCGTGTAATGAGTCATATATTAGTTTAAAATTACAAGTTGAATTACAGAATTAAATGATTGCTTCCATACACCTATGATTTTCTGGGTTTCACCTGTGTAGGCAGTTTTCACATACTTTGTGACGTCAGCGATGTGCATATGTCGGAGCTGAACCCAAAGATGATCATCTTCATCCAGCAACACTTCTTTTTCATTGGAGTTTCCAATGCCTGTGGTCTGGTACCTGAATTAAATAAGTGTGTGAGATGGAGCTACACAAATGACAGGACCCAACATTCTAGGCGCGTTACCTGTAGATGTCCTGATCGATTTCTAACAGGTCATAAACCATAGCCTGAAAGGTCAACTCATGCAGGATGGGAGAAATGGGATCAAAACCACGATCCACAATCAGAAGCTGAGATCTTGCTTTGTCTGCCCCCTGAAAACGCATTGTAGATTTAAGATTAAACCAAATTAATATAGTGAGACGTCAATTATTTTGTATGAATCAACAACATTGCAAGCAGGTAGGTAGAATTAGATGAGATTGTAAAAAAAAAAAAAAGAAGAAATCTATACATACATGCCAGTTTTGAGTCACCACTGGAGCAAGGAAATCTAAATTAGGAAAGACAGTAGACAGGAAGTAGACAGAATTGCAGAAAAAGTCCCAAAGCCCAATTTAAGTGAAAAAGCAACAAGATATACATCAAACTATCTATGTCATACGCCAACCTCTCCCATGCTTGGGTTGTCAGCCTTGTGAGCATTCAGGCGCTGGTAGACTTCATTTGCCAGACGTAAATTTTCTTCTGGTCCCCTTTAAAACGTTTGTAAATACATAGAGAAATATCAAGTGAATGCTGCTTTATAAGGCAAACACTTTGCTACGCTCGCCTTACTTGCGATAGCGAATAGCAGGGTATTCTTTTAATGTGTCGCACAGAGTTGCTATCTGCTCTGCTATATTCTCCATCATTTTGTCCCTGTCCAGAGTTGGCTTAGAGCTGTAGAATGAATGCAGGGAGCCAGGGTCATCAAGGGTGAAGACCTAAAAAGAAAAAAAAGAAAAAAGTGAGCTCTGGGCAAACAAGCAGAGATAAATAACAACTAACTTGGGACTCATATGGCAGGAAAGCAACATTGATTTCTTTCAACGTTTTGATCACTTTGGCAACTCTGGCTTTCCCAATTTGAGCAAATAGCCCATCGGCACAAGCTGTGAGGAAAAATGAAACATTATATTCACTGCAGAACTAAATAATATTAATCCAATATGGTGTGGGCGACAAGGATCTGCGAAGTAGGCGGAGCTTCTTGCCTCAGGATGTATAATTCTCCATTAGGGATTTAGAAGTTTGGGGTAGATAAGCTGGTTGTGAGTAATGACCACAAGATCAACATATATTTTTAAAGTACAGAGAATGTGGTGTTTTTTGGTTTAATTGAGCTAGAACAAGAGCAGTGAATAGTGGTTACCAGGAAGCGAGATATCCCCTCATGTCATGTCTTCAAACTCGGGACATTTGGATTTTCCTAAACTCCCTAATTTGAATGGGGAATTTTACTTCCAGAATTTGAACACTCCGCTCACTTTGCAGCTCCAATGAAACAATTCAAATATCCCTTACCATCAGTGAAGAAGATATGTGCCGCTTTGTAAGTAAAAGCAGTGTCTTTGAAATCATTAATGAGGGCTTGAACAGACTGGAAATAATGTGACAATAGTCAGTGTAAGAATGGACTGCTTTCATTATAAATAATTGTGATGTGAAAAGGCATTAAGCGAATGCTGACCTTCTCCATGGGTGAGATCAAATATATCGCCTCCAGACTTGATATTGGTTCCCTGCGCTTGTTGATGTCCTCCACAACTAAAACAAGAGTGATGCGCATTAGATATTTTCAATTATGTATCAAAAGTACTTTTAGTGTCCGAGCGTAGACAAAGGAGGAATAATCCGATTAATTATTGTATAAAATCAACTGGAAATTAGAATTGTCACAGAAAGAAGGTGTGAACAGTCATGAATGCGATGTTAACATTCAAACTTACTTGTTACACCTTCTGCCAAAATATCAGACATCTTGCAACAGGAGGATAATATTCTCATGCTCAAATGGTCAACAATAAGAACCTATAAAAACAAGGAAGTCCATTAGTCTTTGAGGTTTGAAGGTTCATACTATTGCAACTTCTTTGCGTTATTTACCTTCCATTCACCGTCCTTCTTTACACTTTTGATGACTCCATTCAGAATTTCTAAGTAGGGAAGGTTTCATTGTTACATATTTTCATACATTACTATTATTTTTACAACACACTACGTTATATAATTACAAAAAGCCTACAGTTTAAACTTATGGTGCAGAGCAGCTGAACAATAATGTTCTTTTTCATGATGAAGAGGCCTCTGCTAACCCGAGAAGGCAACAGGTGTGCAGGAGAAGAGCAGGTACTCAACCCACTGTCTCACTCTCCGTAGAATGTTTATTCTTCATAGAATGTTTAAGTCAACAGACCTTCCTCAGGTTCCATGAAACATTTAAAAAAAATTACTCCTGTGTGGAGGAGTTCTTTCTTTGGGATTTTCTTTTTTAACATAACATAGAAAAATGTCTTTCCCATAGAGTTGTATTGGCACCTACCCTCAAAATGAAATAGAATTCTACAACATGAACGCAACTTAGTATTAGTACAAATTCAATATTGGCTATGGTGAAAAAAGGTGAATAAGTAGGTAAGCAGTGGTAAACTGCTGCATCAGGTCAAATCACATGATGGACAGACAGGTGAGTTATGACACATTTACAGCAGGGTGTGGGTCTATTCTCTCCTGTTTTAGGCTCTAATCCAAAAACCTATCCAACGGAATACACCTGTTGTGATTATGTCACTTATCACTGATGGGAAAACATTCAAGTAATTATTTGACTCAGAACCGACTTTGACTGAACACAACATAGACATGAACAATATAACAGGTTTAAACCCATGCTGTATGATCATTCTATTGAACTGAACCTTAGTTTGTGAGCTGTCAGGAAGTTTAATGAAGTGCGATGTTACAGGAAGTAAGATTTGTCCCTGTGTCGCAGGCTCTCTAGACAACACACCTGCTCAAGAGATGTATTTGACAACTTTCACTGAATTTGAATGATGTTTAATTTCTTTAAAACATACACCTGTAATATGTAGTGTACTTACTTTCTCCTACCACCGCTTTTAGGCCACTCGATGCCATCTCGACAGCAGCAGTCTGCCGCTCGGTCACTTCCTTGTTGTTTGTGGTTGCAGCTGCTGTTGCTGTCTAGAAATGGCCAAATACTGCCCTCTAACGCCCAGTCATAATAACATCCTTCATTCTTTTTTCATAACGATGAAAAACCGATATATTGGAAATAATTGGTTATCATTACGCAAGGGCTCAGCAATTTGGTGTTTAAGCTAGAGCACCTAACTTTCCCCTCCATATTAACACATGCTTGTGTAAACTCTCAGTCGTACAGGGATTATTCAAAACAAAGAAAGGTTGCTCACCCTTAATCTGTATTTCGCAGGTTTTCCCAAAGAGGTTTTTCAAGGGAATGAAACAAATGTGTGTTGTGAGAAGATCATCACCCTGTTTGGAGTTGCCAGTAAGATGTGTATTTTTATTTTTCTGTATGACAAAACTGATGTAAAGATGTGGCTAAGGCATGGATGGTTAATAAAAAATACGTGTGAAAACTAGTTATAGAACATTGGTCTGTGTTGAGTGTAGTGAACGAGTAAGATGGATTTAGTTACATTTGTTTACAGTTTGGCACCACTGCTATAACCTGGCAGCAAACCCACAATTCATACGGAATTATATTTCTGTATGACCATTACTTTGAACTTCAGTCTGTCCGTTTCAAAAGTTTGTGTACGGCACCCTGTGGCCATTTAGCAACATTGCAAGATACAAATCGTGTGGATTGGAAACAAACAACTAATAATAAGTGACAACACAGACATTTTTAGGACCTTGATGTTTTCTGATCAGAGCTTTGAAAGGCTCCAAACTTGTGGGAAAAGTATAAAGTATATGGATTCTTGATTACCCTCCCAACATGGGGATATTATAGTCTTGTCTGCAGGCAGGATTCTACAGAAACTAATAACCAAGCTGAAATACAAGAGTAGATGGGATAAGACGGTGAGAAGACCCCATTTCAATTTCAGGAGGAACCACGGTGGCAGGGTATGTGCTCTCCAAAAACACATTCTAGCCGACTGGTATCTTGTACTCGTGTGTAAGTAGACAGGATTAGTGCACCAATTATGCCAGACAACAAAGTGAATAAAGTCTGTTGAATGAAAGTACGTGTTCAGAGTAAAAGTGAGTATTCTTTTAAAACAAATGTTTTAGAAGATTGTTTTACTTAATTAAATAACACAACTTACAAAGTTATCACAATAAAAAGCAGCATAAAAGCAATACATGTCACACTCTCAATATATGTATTTACACCTTATGACATTGGTGATACAACAGGAGTCCTTAGTTTTCAGATTCCTCAAACATCCGTTTCTCTCTGCGAGTACGCATTTTTTCTTTGAAGTCCTCCAACTCTTTTCTCTGTAAATAAATTGGGAAATAGAAAATGTAATCAGTCACAAATACATTGAAACATTTGTGCTCAATTTATTCTACCAAAACCAAAAAGGGCACTATGCAACTTTACTTAAAATGTTCTTGAGCATATCCTACTCTCCACAGATAGGATATGACCAATTAGTTGAAAATGTCACTTGCTTGTTTCAAATTGAAGATACGTCACACGTTATACAAATGTCACCAGAAAAGTTGCATAGTGCACTTTTATCATGTGACGTGGATTGTTGCAGGCATGTTGAAAACACTTACATGGGTTTCCTCGTCAGGAGGAAAAATCTCTCTCTGTTTTTAGATAAAGAAGAGTAGTTGGTTAATCCATGTTACGTCAATTTCAGTGGAAGAATGTGCATGTAATTTTGTATACCTTTCTTTTTATGACATACTCCTCAAAATATTCGGCTTGGTTTGAGACCCAGAACATCGCAACCGGAAAAGACAAATATAACATCATCTGTGAAGGCAAAACACGAATGACCTCAGTTAGCCATTTGCTAGCAACTATTCAAGCAAACAGAAACAAGACAGCCACGCAAAAACCGCATGAGCCACTTTACAAATACAAAAAGATTTTGCATTGTGGAAAATTGCACTTAACTTACCCTAAATATCTCTATTTTGACGCCCATGCTGCCAGTCTACCCCATCAAGCAGCAGGCATTACATGAACGACTTTTCCGGATCTTTCTACGTCTCTTCGACCGGTTTTGGGTAAATGTGCTGCATTAGCGCCACCTATCGAAGAAAACAACCACCTCCGAAAAAAAGGAGGTATGCATTTTATATTTATGTATTTATGGTTCCAATCATGGATCTATAATAATAGCGGTTCCAACTCATACCGTAGTTATTTCTGTGAACAGATTATAATCATTTAAATAGATTACTATTTGTATGTACTACATAATGTGCTGTCATGTTATCACCAAAATGTGCTGTGGGTATGATGCACACAGTAAAAGTATATAATGTGAAACGTATGGGAGACTTGATTTTACAGTGTCCCAGACGTATTTTTTGTTCATTGTTCAGGAAATACATTGAAGGGTTCTTGTCATGTGCAGCCATTATACACAAGTACACACACAAAAATTAAGTTTTGATTTTTGTTTCCTCTCCAGACTTTTAATTATTTTATGAAGTTAATCATTTTTATATATGAAATCACATAACCTAAAAAGCACTGGTCAGACGCGGTTTACGTTACGAAAGCCGTGTGCGTTTGACGTCACTGACAGTGAGAGGTGTTCAGGATCCTCGGAGAGAAAGATCCCGCGCGCCCTGGCAACCTGATAAAACCAGGTAAATGCCATTAATCTACCTATCATCATGCCTCATTAAACTGTAAGCATAGACGGTAAGAAGAAAAGCACACTATATTGTATTGTACGAAGAGGTATCGCTGTCTCCCGGCGTACACTGAGATCGTTCACCAGTACCACGGCCTACTCTGGATAGCTAACATGCTAACCAAAGCTAGCCACCAGTTGTCTGTCCAAAGACACAATAACCGCACCTATTATACACGTCTAATTCACCCCATATGCACACGTATACTTCTCATGATCACATGTACGCAGTTATAGCTGACGAAATAGGTCTATGGACCCGGTATTAGTCATGGATTGCTAATTTGCTCGTCGACTGTCTTATGTTGTGGAGACGCTGATGGCGCACACTCAGTCTGGGCATTTTGCAAAGAATGGGACGGCTAATGCAAAATGGAAGTGTTGTGTTCTTGGGTCACAGCTGCACTGAGCAACTTGATATAATAACACAGTATTACATGTAGTGGCTTGCTATCACATCGGACATAGCATTGACGTCCATTACGAACCATGACTTTTCTGTCCCCGTGGCCTAAGGAATGATATTGCCTCCTTGAATAAGCTTTGATCAAGAGCCCTTCGCTCGAGCGCTTCTGTTGGCACATCTGGATAGTGTAGTTTATCCTTAGAAACGTATTTTAACTTTTTTTAGTATGTGTATGTTTTATGGAGTATTATTCACTTGTTTTAAACTGTAGAAGACAGACTCAAAATTTCCTGTCATTTGAATGTAAGACAATGCTGAAACATATCAAAAAGCCATCACTTAACCACTAGTATGTGTGCTGCAGGTTATAATTAAGCCATGCAAGAACCCCCTTGTTTTTACCTGCCTTTTTTACTTTTTTTTTCTCCTCCTAAAGCGTTGATTTCTGTAATTGTACTGGAATGTTGCAGTCTCATCATATTTAAAATGACTTGGGTAATAACTGGGCTGTTCTTATTGCTCTATTTTGTCAGAAGTGAGTTTCTAGTTCTTAGTTAATTAAAATGAATTAATATTTTTCTGTTGTTTGTCAATATTATGGATGTAATATAATTTGTATACTGTGAGCCATATTGGCCAGTCACTCAATGAAATAAAAGTTGACTGTATGTATAAATTGTGTATATAATTGCATGTAAACTTGGCTAGTATTTGTCCTGTGCGTGCGTGTATTCCACCCTCTTTTTTTCAACTTGTTCAGATCATATTTTTTATTCTGTTCTCTTCAGCTGTGTTGCCATGGTAACTCCATCCTTGGCCTAGTTGAGAATGACCTCTGAATAAAAAGGAGGCAGTGGTTGGAAAGAAATGTGTCTTTGAGTCAAACTTGAACATGGCCTGGATGTTTCGTTTTTGAGCATGATATGGAAATTGATTTAAGTGAAAGACCCTACCATCAAATAACTTGTTTTTGTTATTTTCCTGAAATGTTGACAGAGATTAAAAATAAAGTTATACATTTTTAAAACATTTTTGGATTCACTAGTTTTTCATAAACTGTTCTGTCTGTCATAGCTGGTGAAGACATTATTATTTTAATTGAAATATATTATAGATTTGGAATATGCAAAGTACATTTATAATGTAAAATTATGAAAGCCTAAACACATCCTCTTTGAAGAGGTTGGATAGCGGGTAATTTTGAAATTACTTTACATTTGATATATATTATTAGGTCTTTGCTTATAATAATTTCAGTGATTTCTAAATAATTGATTGTCGTAATCTTTAGTTACACTGGTTAAACTTGCGCTTATGGCTGTGCTAACCGTATCTCAAGCCATATTTATAATTTATTGTGCCTGTAGGACAATATCTCCTTTTTGTACTTGAGCCATCCTCCTTTTAATCATTCTGGGAAACCTGTCTGGAGCAGCTAGGTTTTCAGTCTTGAACCCATCTCCGGATCCTGATGTAGGCATGGTACACTGCTGCCTGTAGCGGAAGGTGTTTTGATGCTGATGGACGTACATGGAGTCTACAGACTCTTGCGTTGAAGTGCCTTTGTTTCCTTGCCTGTTACGACTGTACATAGCTGGTCGTGTTGTTGTTTTTGGCATTAGCTAGCCGATCCCAGACTCTCATTTCCCATGTTTGGTCCCTGTTGCGTGTCGTCTTCTGCCGTCTTCCTGTTGTCTTGTGGTGAGAGTGGTACATTTGGCACATGGATGTAAGAATTTATATCAAACAGGTAGATTGATTCGTTTGTTAAACCTAGACATTTCCAATAGATACATAAGTGGCAAATATGTAAACAAGTTTTCTGGTAAATGTGGGTATTATCAGAGCATATTTTGATTATCTTTCAGTAATTGTTATAGGGCTGTATCTATCATTTTTCACCATCTAATTTTGACTTTGTTTCTGATTTTGTTTTGAATTACTATTTTAAATTATTTTGTTGTAATTATCAACATATGTTATCACTTAATCCTCACACGTTATTTTATCGTTTTACTAAAATAATGATTGGAAATGTTATGAGTTATTTGTTTCATCCCTAGACTGTAATTTTAAAATGCAAAAATCCTCAACCTAAAGATTAAGAATTAAAGCCTAAAATCATCATATTTGCATACAGTAATCACATGTCTCACAGTGATAGTGTTTTGATTGTACCTTTTGAAGGACATGACAACTTGTTGCTTGGTGTTAAGATGTAGTTATCACTGTGATTAACGTTTAAATGTAGCTGTTTCACATGTTAACAGAGGGTGAGGTGTCGGTTCATCCAAAGCAATCAATGTTGAATCTAAAGTTTGAAGGGACTGCCATATAGTATAGATAACATCTTAATTAATGTAATTGCTCTTAAATACCTTTTAATGGTGTGTAATAATTGTTGACCTGACAGGCTGCCGTATTTGTGGGGGAAGCTACATTGAAGAGGCTTGAGGAGAAAGTGTGTGGGGGCTGGGCATGATGATATGGATGAGGCAACGACATGCAGGGGGTGGGGTACTATAGGTGTAACGGAGACTGAGGAGAGCGCAAGGACCTTCAGCTATTGATGGGAAAGAGGGGAGGGCCTGAGAGAGCAGGCGGGAGGGGGAGGGCTGTGTGGGTTGAGGCACAGCTGAATGAGGAAGCGGAGAGCCATTTTTACTGTTGAGTAATAGCATGCTGGTCGGCTGCACTGGGACGCAGTGAGGCAGGAAGTGGTCCTCTACTTTGACTGGAGCCAGTCTCCTTCTGCCTCACATCTAGTACTTTTTGCTGTTGCTCAGTCTGGGAGGCCCTGTAGAGGACACACAATGGAGCGAAGAGCCTGTGGTAACTGGGCCGTTGTGCTGCTGAGAGGGGGATGGGGTGGAGAGAGGACCG
This sequence comes from Pomatoschistus microps, assembly GCA_029875035.1. Classification (NCBI taxonomy): domain Eukaryota; kingdom Metazoa; phylum Chordata; class Actinopteri; order Gobiiformes; family Gobiidae; genus Pomatoschistus; species Pomatoschistus microps. The sequence goes on along the minus strand of JAPMNZ010945039.1, from coordinate 3,563 downwards.
GCTCTCACAGCTAACACAGCCAGCCGGCTGGAGGCTCCACAGCCCGGACACTCCTGGAGCTGAATCTGTGTCCTCAACAATAGTTTTTCTTACAATGTTTTCTGCTTGTTTCTGAAGTAAACTGAGCCTGAGGATCGACACCCCTCTGTTTTTGTGAAGCAAAAAGAGAAGCCAACTTCAGTGTTTTTCTTTGAATCTGTCCTTTTAGAAATTCCTTTTTCTTGCTGAGAGGTCTTAAATGGATTACATGATGCACGCAAAGTCAAACGATTTGTTGGATTTCCAAAAACTGGATGCACTACTGGAAAAAATCGCACATTCCGTTTCTGTGAAGAGGTAATATAACTGGGCCCTAACTTGTGCCTGAGAGCACATACAGACCATTTTAAAGATATGTATGTTTGAACAAATGTAAAAGCATGTATTATCATATTGTGTATATCATTAATACAGCATGGTTAAAGTTGAGGCTTATAATGGTTAATTGACCAGTGACGATACTTAATCTTTTGCTGCCATAAAGCGTTCTTCACTTTCTTACAAATATTTTCACCCAAGTTTCTATGTAGAGGACTGCATTGTTGTCCTGATTTTGGCCTGTAGCTGTGGATCTACCTCCCTGAGAGGGGGGGTGTGGGGGAAGGGGCTCAGAGGAAGAGGGGGCTGAGTTGGTGATGGTAGTGGATTCCTGGAAGGGTTTGGCTGTCCCACACAGCAGCTGAAAGTTTAACATGAACAGTGAGCCGTCCCATCTCCCGAAATCTGGCTGAGTCACACAGGCTATGTTCCCTGCTCTGATTCATTCATGCACGTGAGCTCCTCTCAGGAGAGTTTGAAATCTTGTGCACTGTATACATTTACACTGAGCCAGTCTATATCTCTTCTAGCCTTTTTTTCTCTTTTGAACCTGATGACCCCTTGTCCTCACATACGACATGTAATACGGGTCACGGTTGAATTACACATGGATACAAGGATCTAAACTAAACTGCAGTTATATTTTTTATTTTTGACACATTCACATTCATTGTTTTGTATCTGTTCAATCTCACAGTTTAATTGTTGACTTTAAAACTATAATGATCATATAAGAAAGATGAGTTAAAGATTGTCCTTTTAAAAAACTCAATTAGGCTTTATGACAGTAATTATCTGTTTTCTAACCACAATGTTGTGGTGTTGGTCTTGTCATTGTGGTCACATAAATGATTAAGTCTTCCAAACGTCAGATCATCCCAGACTTTAGTCTCAAGTGGAAACATGGGCCTGCACTTTTGCCTGAACTCAACCCCACTCGATACATTAATGATTGATGCATCAATGGGAGACACGGACTTGTTAGTCATGTTTCTCCGCAGCCTTCATGAAAGATGTTCAGACTGTGGAGATGGAGCTCCCCCACCTCTGTAACCAGAACCACCTCCTCCCCACATGGTCACATTCCACAGCAGGCGTCTGTGATGTACGTCCAGGTCAAAGACCAACAGTCTGCTGTACACACAGACCCCAGTTTGGGGTCTTGTCATAGTTAATTAGTCTCAGACCTTTTTTATAGCAAGCTTTGGATCTGTTGTTGAGTGGGAGTTTCTAAGGATATGTAGGAATCTAGTGTGCCTACATCATCACTTTATGGATCATCAATATATAGATTTGCCAGTGTCAGTATTGGACAATATTGCACTTCTGCATAGTAACAAGAATAACTTCCATTGTTGCTGGGTCGAAGAGGCAGATACTTCTCGATCTCCACACACTCTTCCAGCTCATTTATCTCAGAATCGTTCCCCGGCCAGCTGAGTTAAGATAATCATATGCCGTTTACACAAGGACGCTGCGTCAGTAAAACGTTATTTTTATCGGATTGGCCTTTTGTTTACATGAAGAGGGTGTTTCAGGGGGGTGAAATCGCAAGCGTTGAGAAGCAGTGTGAATTCTCTGGCTCACCACTTCCCCTCATGTACTTTTAGACACACGCAGTAGCAAAGAACAAATGTAAACGACAATCGTGGCGGGTACACTAACTAGCTACGTGGGTTTCGATGGCTGTACGGAGGAGCAATTCTACTTTGTTTTTTCAAACGAAACCACGCAAAGCTCTAGTTTCAATTTCCATTTTTGCAGCTACTGTTAAATGAAGAATGATGTTGGTGCATTATTTCACGTCTTTGTGGTGGCCTGAGGAGGATGTTGTTGAGGAAGTGAATATACTGTTGGGGGTTGTGCCGTGTTGTAAAGTTCCACTTACCGGGCGCTAGAACTACATAGTTTTCCGTTGTTGTGTAGACTCTGTGCACTTCCAATAAGGAGCCTGGTCACTTTTGCGAATTGCTTTGCAGCGTCTCCGTGTCTCCGCAGTGGCTTCATCCAAACGTGGCCTTGGTCCCAGTTGGTCATGCCTGGAAGATCTCGCCCTCCAGATATGCCTTCAGGAGGCATCCGAACCCCATAGGTGGCTTTTCTCGATGTGGAGTAGCAGCAGTAGCTCTACTCAAAGCTCCCCCGGTATGACTGGGTTCACTTAATGTCTAACTTAGGGAGTGCCCAGCTATCAATTCTGACCTTTATTACATAAATGCCTTGTTGATGGATATTGATATATTTTAAAGGGAAGTAGAGGAAAGATATAGGAAGACCACGGTTCTGGAGGCTGTTAAGTCCTGCATGACCGAAGTCTGAGTTGAATTTCAGATTCAAACTTGCATATAGTAGTATTTTCTATGAAATTCTTTATGCATGGAATGGAAGTAAAAAGCATTCTGATTATGACATGAGTAGAGCTGGCTTTTCTGGGGAGGCACAACTTGAGACTGAGGTCAAACTGTGGGCAGCAATGATGTTTTATAATTATTAAGGTATAATCAGTAGCTCTGCAAACTGCTTCACCTCTATGACCTCTGCAGTAAGATGTGAATCCAAATAACATGTCTGCAGAGTCCAGTGAAACCAACACGCATTTCTGATTGCTGCAATAAAGAGTGGTCCTTGTTGTCCAAGATCCAAGTACTGTTTATCCAGTGCTATCATATCATATTCATCTTCTCTCCTTCTCAACTAAACTTACAATAATAGGTGTATAGCGTTTGCTGCAGTGTATCAGAGGCACTTGTTTTCATCCCACTTTCTGTACACATCGAACAGAAAGTGAAACTTAACAGCATGTGAGTTTTGAAAATGCATAATTATTGTCAGCATATTATGTTGTTTGCATGAAGTCATGTGACTTTCCTTCAATGTCTGTCTCCCTGCTCTTAAGTAGGGCCCAGCAGCTCGAAACTACTCCCTTTGAGAGTGTGAAAACTGGGCAGAGCCGTGCGGGGTCAAGCCCATATGAAAACACTTTATGTATAAGAAAGTGAAGAGGCTGGTATAGAGATCAGCACCTCCAAAGCTGAGTCTACGGTGCCCGTCCGGAAGAGGCCCTTTCCCTTGTAGAACTTTTCAGCCCCTCACACTTACCGCATGATGAGTGGCATGGTCATAATCCATCGCGATCTACAAAACATTAGATTGCCATCTTTCCATTTTGGCTTTTGTACAATTGAAGAGCATTTAAAATATATATA
>JAPMNZ010945027.1:0-17717 GCA_029875035.1 Pomatoschistus microps | reverse complement strand
ATAACCTGGTACATGCATCTCTCCTTTTGTGTTAATGCTTAACTGTACACTGTCCCTGTTCAAATAAAGTACATACAATACAATACAATTAAGGTAGATTAGAGTTGTGAAGTAGTAAATTGCTTCTGCTCTGAACCGCTTTGGGAATTAAATTCAATAAAAGCAACATCAAGTTTTTCATGTCTGCCAGCTCCGCAAAGAAAAACAACCCTTTGCAGAATATTGACTCCATCGAAAAAGTGAGCCGAATCAATCAGGCAAAGTGCAGGAGTGTCAACTTTACCACGGCACAAAGTTGAGATTAGGACAGCTCTCGGGCGTCCTGCTTCAAGGTCACAAGCAGAAAAATGAATTTGCAGCACGAGAGGGGGGCTTCTTCAACAGCTATATTCTATCAGTGGCCTGCAGAGAGTTTGGACGTGGAAGGCGGCTTCCAGTTTACAGACAATTTCAGAAGCAATTCAGTGCCTCCCCCTGTGAGGATCCAACCCGGTGCTCACGGAGGAGAGGAGGAAGGTGACACGCACTTCAATTACAGCCTAATTGATGTGGGTTTTCCACAGCACGCAACAAACCAGTCCTTTATCTCAGTGGCAAGTGGGCAGAGAGTTTGTCACTATGGTATCTGCGAGTTTGAGAGGACCAACTCTCATTGTGATCTCCGAAAGTGTGGCACCGGGAGCAGACTATTAAATGGATGAAGGGAAATCAGGAATGAGTGAATATGTGTTGGTTTTAAGACGAGATAAGAAAAGTTACTCCTTTATTGTGGACCATAGGAGACAGGGGTTCACATGATTTACACAGACAACACATACATTTACTCACACCACAGTAGACATGAAATAGACCATCCTCTTGGACCAGAAATAAACAAAGGGCATCCAAACAGAGAGCGCTCCTCAATCACCATGAAAACTAATGCTAGTTTTCATTGTTGCTAGTCACTAATGCGAGTGCGAAATTACTCTGAGAAACTGATTGCCCTATTCTTAGACACATGGATTGCTGCAGTCATTAGATTATAAACAGTCTTTTGTAATGTCAAGATGTGATGATTGCAATTAATTTTAGAAAGAAACTACGCCTTACAGCCCTAGTCGTTATTTAATGCTCCTACTTTATTTACTTACAGTGCAAATATCCATACACTAGATTTCAAACATCCATCTACTGTCGCTGAAGGAAAAAACACATTGCAATTAACTTAGTGAATGCCAGCCGTTTTAGATGATTTCACTGATACTCAAGTCCCACAGAATAATTTGTCCTGAGACTATGTGAAATAGGAAACCAGATTTTGAAAGACTGGATTGTCTACTTTCCTCAGCAAAAATAAGTTTGTTTCTAGCTATTTTTGTTGTCCTGTAATCCCCCGTCAAATACAGGGTCACAGGCAAATACGTCAATGGCAGTCAATGAGTTAATGTTGAGTATTTTTTCGTCTCGTGGAAACAATGCAGAAATTACGCTTTCCTCCTATAGTGTTTAACAATTTTGACCTTTGTGGATTTAAGAAGTCCTCAAAGGTCATTGCAAAGATCAATCAAAAAGTTGCTCTTCAGAATCTTGTCCTTGCCGGCTGCATAGAGAAAATCCAAATTGAGTTTGACTTTCCGGTTGAGAACTTTTGCATTTGGGACTCCCGACAGTGATGAATTGCAAGACTTTAGCCCGCTTGACATCATATTTGCAGCCCTACTAAAATAATCATCATTCTTCGTCACTTCCTAATGAAAAATTAACTTGTGGACTCTGCCCGACATGATAAAAACTTCGTGGTGTGTTTGGATCAAGTTTTGCTTTGAATAAATTAACTGTTTTGTGAGAAGTACATTGCCTATGGTTACTTCGTTGACTTTTAATGTACCCATGTCTCGCCACAAGTGCTCTATGAATTTGTTTCAGAGACAGAAAAAAAGCAATACATTCACTTTGAAACGAGTTTAAAGCAGTTCAGTGCCAATAACTTGTTTATGCCCCACTACACGGGTTATAGTCGTAATAAAACCTTTTAATCCTGAATCATTCTCCTCTTACTTTTGCTCATTGCTTTTTGATCGGGATGATTTTCTCTTTTCTTTTTATTAGACGCGCGGAAGTCATAACGCAGCATTTAAAGTGGAATGGAGACGGCAGACTCTGCAATAGTGTGTTACGTTTTAGGAATGATTCTTGCCTTAATTCAAGTCCACTGCTGATAATTCACTCCCATGATGCTCGGTATTTGGGAAGCAGACTCTTTTTGGTGGCAATGTCAAATGTGCAAGAAGAATAGGAAGAATAAAAACAGATCAACACATTTTTTGAAGACTGAGCAATAGACTGAGTGGGTTGAAAATGAAGGAGAAGAAGTATATTATGCTGTAGTTATTATGATTCTTTCAGGGTTGTACTATAAGATAATGCAGCAGCGACAGCATATGGCAGGTAAAATCTGAATCAACATTTGCATTTGCTTATGGAGTTTCTTATGGAGTTTCTATAAATGCGTCACATTTTGGAGAGTCTGACTAACTTTGGAGCGTCTTTTGATCCAGACTGGACTTGTTCTTAGTTTGACAGTGGGCGTCAGCTTTGGGTTCGCTCCACATCGATCCCGGTGCAGTCCTGCTGAGCGGACGCAAGCTAATCACACAGATGGATCTCCTGTCAGACAGATGTCATAAACACTGAGACAGTCACTGGATCATTTCTGTCAGCACCAAATGCACACAGACATTCTCCCACAGACGACAAGCAGATTTTCTCTTGTTAGTGCATTCATATTCATTCATAATCTGCTATGATGCCTTGAGCGAGAATTAACAATATAGCTTCTTTATGAAAATGTGGTGGGAAATATTTCCTTTTTATATTGCTCATTCTTGCTGCTGGTCATTTTCTGAATTATTAACAATTATTTTATCTCATTAGAATCTCTAGAAATGTACTTATTCCACACGGCCATAACTAGTACCGTTTTACTTGTTTTAAAATGTGATAAGATTGAGAGGTCTGTGTATTTTTCGTTCAAGGGTTTTTTCAAATTAAAATTGAAAATGAAATATCTAAAAATGGCTTGAATTTTCATTTTCTCTTTTTCTCATCAAAAGGAAAATTGGCTTGATATTTGATTTTTGGTTTCGATGCAAAAAATGAAAAAACTAAATATTGAATAATGGTTTCAGGCCGATATGGTTTTGATTTTTTGTTTTGGCGCAAACCAAAAGTTGGCTGTGCACCATTATTTTCATCCAGTTGGAAAATGAAAAATGAAAATTCAAGCCATTTTTAGATACTTAATTTTCTATTTTAATTTGATAAAACCATTGAACGACCATTGTTCTGCTGTTTCCAATTAGGAAGCTCAAAGTCTAACCATTACACACTAACAATGTTTATTCACTTTCTTTTAAGTAAATCCACTCAGGTCATGCACGTTACCCACATTCATTAACCTCTTCACTTGTGATAATCCAAATGAATCCTGGGCAACACGTTCAGATAAGTCCTGCAATGGCCCTTTTATTTACAAAGGTTACAGTCCTGGCACAACAAATACTCTTTAAGTCTGAGATATCGATCCAAAAGCCTTTAGAGCTACTAGAGGCTCTCATTGCTGTGGGATTTTGTATAGTTTTTTATAGTTCTGTGCTTGGTTGCCATGTGATAACCTGCCATTTTTGGAGCAGCAGTGACTCATCTGTGAAGAAGTGAACATGTAAAAAGCTTGGTGTTACTAGTGTCCTTCAACGCACCACTTAACTCTTCAGGTCAGAATTATAAAAGGATTGACACATTTGTTCAATTCTGTATGACTTAATGGACTCAGCCAGGCACAAATACAAAGTCTTTTTTAAGTAGTGTCAGCTTGACCATATTCTCTGTCTTACATCAACATTATTGTGAAATTCTTGCTTAGGTTATTTGCTGTACGTTGCAATCAAGTTTTTTTTCTGACATAAGAGGCCATTTGGTGGTTAAACAGATCATTCATGTATTTTGTGGCAGCTTCTCTCTCTCTTTGTCCCGGTTTTGCACACTGCCTCTGATCTCGTAGTGTCTCCCTCGGGCAGTTTCAGTGTAAACAAAACTCGCTTTATAGCGGTTTGTATCTATTTGCAATTTGTAGAGCTATTATCAAGGCATTTTTAGTGTCCGGATGCATCTGGCAGGGCACTAGAGTCAGATTTAAGGTCAAAATCCATCTTTGGCCTTTTTTGCCCCCCCTGCTGAGGACTCTTGGCTGTGCAGCAGGCTGAGCTTGGCCGACAGGTGAAATGGTTTATTTACTGAGGGTGAGAATGAGCAGCTGTGCCCTCTGACCAGACCTCATCCTGGGATGGAAATATAGGCTTCAGCGGGCCTGGAGCACAGGTCCATGGTCCCCTGCATGTTTCTCTGCATGTTCATACGTTCTGTGAACAAAGATGTATAGGTGTTAACTTACCCATGTAATGGTTAGGAAGGGTATCTTTATGCTCTGAACTTTTAATGTTTGACCTTTATTTAAACAGGAAAGTCCCACTGAGATCTCAGAATCTCTTGTTCTAAAGACTGTGCTTTCAGAATCAGAATTATAAGCTATTAGCTTTGGATGTTTTGGACTTTATTTTTTTTAAACAAAGTTTGACAACATATTTTGATTGTTCTTGATACTCTAATAACGGGGCTCATTTCTCAGAGCTAAAGGAATTATCAGTTGTATGAGTTTAGACACGCAATGTGCTTTTTACTGCCTTCACAATAAGACAGAAATAGTTCCCCATTTCCTCATCACTTATATCCTTGCCCTTTCCACCAAATTGTTTCCACTATCGTTTAAACTATGCATATACGTTAAAATTAGATCTTGCTTCTGCTTATATCATTTGTAAAAATGGGAATGGCAGTGAGTGAGAATCTGAGGCATTTCTGGTTTTAATTAAAATGCTGTGATGTGACGGAGCAGCAGCTGGCACATCTGGTCCCATTGACTCCTGTCACCTACACCTGCTGTGGCCCTCTCTATGCTTTCTTTAAAGTCACTGCATTTGAAGACACGGATCAACTTCATATGAGATCTTCACACCTTCAAAGCACTTTCGAAAATGTCTTAGCTTCTGCACGAAGACCTGTCATCATCACTAATAACTGATAAAGCATTGTCAACAATATTAATTCAATTATTTTTGTATAGCCCTAAATCACAGCAGTAGTTTTCTCTGAGGACTTTACAAAAACATTGATTTCGCCAACACAGATCAGAGAATCAAACCGCTCAAATACAAGAGGTGCAATGGTAAAAATAAAACGGACACATAGAGCTTTTGCTTCCTAAGGGGGGATGACCAATGTCCATAGATCCTGGATCATCACCACTGTCCTTGAAACCTCCTTCATTGGCAAGGAGAAACTGAGAAACCTTGAGGAGGCTCACACTAAGGGAGGGATCTGCTCCCACAGACGAACAGGCTATAGATCCAGGACTTAGGTTGTGTTAAGTGATTATTTTACCTCAATAATGTGTGAAATAACGGCAGCTAAGATAAGGAAAAATAGTCTACAACAATGTTATACCGACAACCAACTGAATTATCTTCTGGACTTTTCTCAGGGATATACATACAGTCGTGTTGCCCCTGTGTGCTCCCTCTCCTGTGGCTCCTTGAAAGCCTGCAGTCCTGTTATCTGGACAGGTGCAGTTGTCTGAGAGCTGAATATAATGGGATGTGTTGGGCCTGCACGTCGCTACAGCCATCTGCCCTGCGCTGAGATGGTGTTTTTCGATAGCTCCTGCACGGCCCCAAAAGACACACAGCACTCAGAGAAGCACAGAAGCAACAGATGAAAAGCACTGACCAGATGTTGTGCTATAGGTAATTTCTCAACAAGGGATTCGCTCTATTTGTCTGCATGAGATTATGTAGATAATTGACAACTGTAGTGTAAGCTGTGAGCTGTGGCTTTTTAAGTCACAGTGATGCCACGTTACACGCAAAATATTGTGAAAGGAATAAGATTAGAGTACATCCTTCGTTCATTTTATTTCAATTCTGTGATGCATTCAACAACATTTTCTGAATGTAAAGAGGTAGTATATAACTGCATGTGTGAAGGTCGTAAGTGAAAATATTGAAAGACAACCCAATAATGCCACCTCCAAAATGGTCTTGCATGGTTCCTCTGGGACCCCGACTTTAAGAAACTTGAATTAGATTAAATTAAATCAAACTAAAGCAAGCAGGAGAAACTCTACATGTGAGGACATGAAAGTCGGCCTTATTGGATCAAACCTGAGAATTAAAAAGTTGAATAGTTCACACTTTCAACAAACCGGCATCCAGTTTTCCTCCAAAAGACCAAAAACTTGTTCAAACTTGCTCAAAACCCAAGTGGGATCATTATTTCAAGAATGAGCTGGGCATATTGCTATGCAATATAAGGCTTTATCTTTCCTCTAAAATACCGGGGGACTTTAGAATGGTGCCCCCATTTTTTGCACATAGAAAGCTGAAACAGATAGAAACATAGATTGTGCCCAGACAAGTAAAAAGTTACATTGTTGTCCTGTAGGAAGTAGGTCAAATATGCCAGAATGTTTTTCTAAATTAAAACTTATTATTTAGATGTTCAATAAAAGGTCAGATGTGTGCAGTTTTATGTATTATTATTATTATTAGACAAATACATAATGAGGATCCAAATGGGTCAATGATTAAAAGTATTTCACAGACAAAAATACAACATGTTATATTAGACAACCTCAAGACCTTTCGGATGTGGAAGTGTATTCATTTTGTGCTGTGATTGGAATCATAAAGTGACCCATAATCAAGTATTCAAGCTTGATTACAGAATGTGTAAACATGCACATTACTCCCTCCATAATTCTTTGAAAAAACAATCCCATGTGACAAATTGTGGTGACTAACCCATGTATTCTGAGCACACATAAGTAAACATTGAAAACATCTTTCAAAAGATCAATAGTGTGTCATTGTACCATTTTCCCTCATTAATTCTGTGGCACACGCGGCTGCCTGCTCCATTATCAGCCAGATGATTGGCTGTTTAAAAGGCAACTCGGCGCCCACCATGGGACCGCGTGTGAACTTACATATGCACAATATGTCACCATACCACTTTGTATCTAATGTGCTCAAATTACACCATCGATCATTTTATTAGACAATCTACACACTGTTGTTATGCAGCACACACACTTACACTGTTTATTGTTTTCTACCGCATCATTTTGGTTTCAGAAAGACACGTCACAATTAATTTCAAACTCCAATATTCAGAGAATTAACTCAATATTTTAGGAATAAAGAATAAATCTTAATTTAAAAAAAATGGATGTAGACTACAGTAAAAAAAAAAAAAATGGTATGTCCCTAATCTGTCAACTCAATCAATTTAAGGTGGTTTTGTTCTACACATCAATCCAATATTTGTATCAATACTTAGTTGTTTGGTTTTGTTGCAGGATTAGTTTCTCCAATATGTTTCTAGAAATGTATATAGACCATTATACATCCTAATTGTTAGTGAGCTGATGTATGGACAGTAATCAATCAAAATACTGTGTAAACTCACTCTATGCAGTCATGACTTTGAAGCTTGAAGGACTTAACCACTGGCCTGTTCCAAATGATGTACTAACCTGAGTAAACGACATCAGCCCCTCATATAAATCTCATTAATACAGCCATGTTTACTTTGTCTTTATTCATTTATGAGTCACTAAGTAATGACGCCACTACAATAGATTTCCCCATTGATGCTTCCATTACCCAAAGTTCCCCGGCTGTAGCTGCATTTATTCTAGTTTGGCCTATCCATCATCACCTGGAGTGCCCCTTTTTCAATTGCCACTTTCTGCGTGAATACTTCATCTGAATAATGCCATTCACTTGCTGTTTATAGCCGAGAGTGCTCACCCGATTGGAACCGTTCTCTTCTGTCTCAAAGTGCTTACGTAGAGACCGAAAGGTGAATGCTGATTTCCAATATGACTTTATCTCCTGTATTAAAATTACAGCCTGCTATACCTTCTCTTCAGGATATGAATGCAGTATAATGGCCGCTCTATTCATTGCAGCACAGACAGATGTAACAAAAGAAAATAAAATTACATTCGAGCCCCTGGAGAGACGTTAGAGATCAATAACGGAGAATTTACGAGATTGTCGGAGACCAGGGCTCCATCTTTTAATGTTAAACATCGCCGTAGTGTCTTGCACCAAGTCCAAATGATAGACATGAAAGGTTTGAGAGACCTATTGCACACAAGAGGCAAGAGACTGCTGCTGTATCGATCTGTTTGTTTTCACCTTTGCATCGCTTCCTCAACAGCAACAGGGGACTGGATTTGCCAATGTTTTGTCCACTTATGTGAAATCAGGACTTGAAAGATGCAGCAAGAGGATGGAGCGGTTGAAAGTTTGAAGACAATTAATTTGCAGTGTGAAGCAAGTCGAATGAATTACAGCTTTGATAGTGATTAGATTAAGCAGAACTGAACAGGAAATGGGCTCACCCTTTGCTCACCTGTCACACTTATAATGCTATCAGCGCGCTCTGCAATTACTCAAGATAATTGTAATCACGAAGACCAATTGGCAGAGTTGTTGATGTTCGTGCATTCTTCTGAAGTATTTTCCTAATTCAGACTTGTTCTCAGCCCTTTTCCTATATTCCAAATGAACTTACTTTACGAGCGCCTATGAAACGCACTGTTTCTCATGCTAAATTGAAAAGCGAACGGCTCGCTTATTTCATGTTTCATATCTTAGCCGTAAAAAGCGTCCGTATCGCAAATGTGCTTACTCAGCTCCAGACGTAATAGTTTCAGAGCTGCTTTACGGTCAGGGCTGTGATTTGTGTGGCTCAAGCCCAGCTGGTAGATGCAGAGGTTTTTATTGCATGTGGAAAATGACCGGCTGTAAACAGAAAAGGCCCATGAGGAGAGATGGGTAATGGCACCTGACAGTGTGCTGTAGATTGCACAGTGGCAGCTGCAAGTGCCAGAGGTGTGCTGCCGAAGAGCACAGCATCAGCAAAACACTGGAGAATGCAAGCAGAACAAAGGATGCGAGCCGGGGGCATTTTGGTCACGGACAATGTTTCATCAGCATAAATGCTTACTTTTGAATGTGCTGGAAACGGCAGCAAGTCCTAAGTGACTCTGAAACTGTTGTTTTGTGCTTTACAATTGTTATTTTTCTTGCTTTTTGGGCCTGAGATGTTGCTGCAGTACTGTGTTCATGGTTTTGCACTGGTCCAGATCAGAGCGGAGAGGATTCATGGTCTGAACCAATCAGGATCAGGCGAAAATCCACTGGAGGAATGCTAACTTTTTGAAAAATTCTATTGAAGCAATCAGCATGTTACTTTGGACCAGAGCAGAAAAAATGGTCCAAACCAAGAAGCTACACCACCTCTACTTCTGTGACCTGAAGTGCTGTAGCATTTTATTATTACTTTTGCTAGCCTTTTAGAATGATCCATTTATTTGTTTTGTTTGTTTGGATGGATGCGTTTTTTTGCTGCTACTTGACACGTGAATTTCTCCTACAGTGATCAATAAAGTATCCTTCTATCTATCTGATACATCTGTGAGGGTGAGGATAATAATAATAATAATAATAATAATACATGTTATTTGTGGGCGCCTTTCAAAATTCCCAAGGTCACCTTACAGGCAGCATTAAAAAACAATATACAAGTATATGTATATACATAGTATCTGAATGGAATGGGTAATACTGAAAAAGGATATTTGAATAATTTTGGATTCTCTCAATAACAATAATGTTCGAAATAGCTGCTTTTAAATGACTAGAACTGTCAGATTTATCCTGGAGCGTGGGCAAATATGTCCCATCTTGTATATAATCATCAGATCAACAATTTAATCTTGTTGACAACTCAACTCTCCAACTGAAATTTATCTTTGTAGTACAATGTACATAAATATATACCCGTCATATCTGTAAGTGAAAGCCAACCCTGCATGTGAAAGCCAGATCCTTTCAAGCCTCTGAAGCTAAGCAGGGAGAGGCGTGGTTATTGCGATGATGGAAACACTGCCATGGGTCTGGTGTTTGCGCGGATGGTTGGTGGTGGTAAGAGGGGTAGACAGCACATACTGGCTGCCTTGTTTCTATCAGTGTTTCCCAGGGCAGCTGTGGCTACAATAGGAGTTTATCATCTCTGTGTATGGAGTGAAAGAATGATGTGAAGTGTCTTTGCTTTATAAAACTGATGCATTATCATATGTCCAGGACAGTACGCTACTGTCTCCTCAGCATTAGCATAAAACCTCTGTCCACATTGTCCCCATTTGCCCGAGGCCTGAATATTGTAGAACAGCAATGTCACCCGCTCGGACAGTCAAATGTAATACCTGCATGAATCATACTGTCATTTCCAATTTATGAGGGAGCTTAGTATTCTGCACAGGGCTCTCCAGGACGGGAGAGAGAAGCTGACGCAAGCGCCAAAACATTGCAGTGCACCTGAACACACCACTTCCTAATTCTCCTGGACAAACTTGGCCTGTGTCGTAGCAAGACGCTTCTCCCTGGCCTTGTTTTACCCAAGTTTGACACGAGTGGCAGTAAGTTTGATGCTTCTAATCCAGGAAACTTTTATCCCACGTGACGTCATCTTGAGAGACAGGCTGACTTCATTGGAGCAGACAGATTCTCCTCTCAGACCTCCAGTGAAATGGCCCACACACTGGAGGCTTGCGGCAGCTCTGAAGGGGAGTAGCAGCGGCAGGCGTCTGAGCTCCAGCCAAAACAGTTGGCCGCTATCGATATCCCATTTCCTCCGTCACGTCTAAGCTGCTTTGCATTCAGCAGCTCTGCACTAAGCCCCTATGCTGTAGCACGGACAACACCTCCGCTACAATCATAGGCTCTTTTATTATCCCCAAACAAAAGCAGGCACACGGGGAATCTCCCAGCCCCGGAATTTTAATTGTGCTCTCTCATATTAGGCAGGATGGTAACCAATTTGGCCTCGGCTGTTAAATTCTTCACACATTAATTCTCCTTTTGAATGTTTGGATCTCGTCATAATGGGTTTTATTACAGGCAGGAGATTGTGAGGAAAGCTGATCAAACATGGGACAGCAATCCTAGATAGTAAAAGTGTGTCCTGGTGAGCAACAGGAGGAGGACTCCATTCGACGATAGAAAGAGCCACAATGCCAGAATAGGTTTTTTTTTAAAGAAATGTTTCAAACAAAGGCAATTCAAAGTCACACTGAAAAGGTCAGTGTCTGGCAGGGTATGTGCGTTTTCACTTAGACAAACATCACCTTTTTAGTGGAATAATTTCTTAACCTGCTTGATGCAACACACTAAAATGTTGATAAAAAACATGATTCATGTTGTTCAATCATTCTTTGTTGTCCACTTGATGAAAAATAATAATGAGCTGCTTGCATAAAAGTCCATTATCCTGCTGATGGATGACACACTTAGAGCTAATAGATCGCGGCGAACACTGTCTTATTGTTTCCTTTTCCCTTTGCTCTGTTTAGACTGCTCCTCCTCAGAGTGAGTGAGGCTGCTCCCTAAAATGAAATCTGTTATATTGAAGCGCGGCGCATGAATGGAGGATGTCACCTCAGCATCCCACAATGATTTATTCCCGGTGCCTCCTCTCGCATTCATGCAAGCAAACATGTCCCAGATGCAAGCAGACATTAGAGTCCATTACTGTGAGGTACCTCTGTGTTTGTTCTCAACATGGCCCCAGAGCAAGGTCAGTCCGCAGCGCACTGACGACTCCAATCAATTATAAAGCAACATGAAAGAGTCGCTGCTCCAATGCCGCTGGTGCTGCCACATACTGTACATGACTCACACTGTTTATGAAAAGTGCTTTTGAAGTTAGTCCTCATCAGTGTGTAGAAACTCCTACTGCTCCATTTGGAAAGCGGCCAATGATGGAAACAATTATTACATATAAATTATCACATATCATGTTTGAATGTTTTTTTATAGAACAGTCAAATGAATATTAAATACTTGTATGGACCACACCTTTTTAGCAATGGCCACTGTTGTGTTATCAGGCTTTGGTTGTCAGCAGCTGGTCTAAAAGGTTGCCATGACAGGACATTGTAGCAGAGGGGCAGTGTGGGACATAAGTGCTCAAGTGTTTTGAATGGAACCCTCCCTCTGGGAAGTCAATTTAGCAGGAGCCTCACGGAGAGCTCAGTGCTCAGAGCTGCTCCATTACTCCCAGCACATGAAGACTGCAGCTGTGTTCAACTAGATACATTTAGAAAACCATATCTCTCACCATCTCAACAACAGAAAAACAGATGCACTCTTAAGGCAGGTAGCTTTATTTCCTCCTTTCCTTATCCTACAATGCTTCATTCACTTGTTCTGGGCACATTCCAATGGGAGGAGACCAGGGGAAGTCCCAGGACATGTTGGAGGGACTATGTCTCTCAGCTGGACTGGGAACACCTCTGGATTCCCCCAGATGAGCTGGAGACAGTGTGTGTGGAGAGGGAAGTTTGGGATGTCTCTGCTTAGATTGCAAGGGATAAACCTGAATAAATGTAAAAATGGCAATAGCTATATAATATTCTTGAGTGGGACCCTCAAACCACATAGTCTAATGGTGCGCATGGTGTCAGTGGCCATAGGTTCAAAATCTGTGTGAGAACATTTGAAAAGACATTTTCAAAGGAGTTCCTCATCCCTATACACCTTATCCACAGGAAGAATATAATTGTTTTGTTACAGTGAAAGAGTATACAAATTTATTGCATCTGGAGTAGAAAAAGTGATTTCACCCCTGGGCGACCTTGATGATGAGCACATGACCCTTGAGGAGCGTCTGATTGTAGTTGTTTAAAAATGTAAGTGCTTGAAAAGCCGCTCAAGTGAAGATTCCTCCTGAGCCTAATGCACTCAGGAGCATGAAATGACATAGCCATCCTTCACTCTGCTCCAGTGAAAGTCCACTCTGAGGGTCGTGGGGAGCATAGCCAAACAAACCGCTTTTATCCGCAGTGGCCACAGCACTAGTTAGAGGTTAATGAAACCACACTCTGTACTTTAGGAGTGGGCAAACTGACAGACATGAACAGAGATGTCGAGGAGAAGAAATATTAATATGATTTTGTGGTTTTGTTGGACGGTTGAGCATATAGGAGGCAGGGATTGAGTGGCTTTAGGGAGACTGATTGCTGTAGGAGCTGTCAATAAGTTGGCGGATATGGAAGAGCCCAAAGGAGAGAAATATTACACACAATATGAAGAATAGGATGGTCAAAACGAAATGAGAAGTCACACAAAAACAATCTAACCCTGAAGCACACAAGAGAGCGTGTGCAGATCCGGAGAGAGGTAGAGAGAGATAAAGAAGGATCAAGAGGAGAGTGAAGGAGAGTGAAGGAGAGATGGACGCAGTGATGGAGAGCAGTAGGAGGTGTGCAAAAGCAGCCATGATGAGATGACTTCTACTGGAGCGTGAGATTGATGACTGCTTCAGAGAGAGAAGAGCAGATAGAAACTAGGGATGGAACCAAAGAGAAAAAAGTCCTGATGAAAAGAGTCATCTCCCGCCCCAGACACGACAAATCTCCATCGTGATAAAAGCGTGTTTTATCTGTGTGAAAGCAGGCCACAAGCCTCCACACACTGCAGCACTATCTCTAACAGAATTGCTACATTTTTATGCTCATCATCAGTTATGCATGAAAATATATATATCTGTGTGTTTGAGAGCCTGCCACATCAAAAGAGATTATGTCTGGGCAAAATAAAAGTCTGTTTGTAAAGAAGGATTAGATAGATGTTGGCTTTCAGTGACAGTGAAAATCCTGCAAATTGGGAATCCATCACTGCCTCCACAGAAGCATTTAAACACCGGAAACACAGTCATTTGACTCCCATAAAGAACAGGTTTTATCTGAGTCCATATTTAGCGCTTAAATTCAACTCTTTATGGTCTGTCACTCTATCCAATTAAAGCTGTGATTCTACTTCTCCCAGAACAAAAGAGAGGTTCATTACAGACAGGGCAAAATAAAATCTACAGATCTGATTCTGCTCATTGAATGGTGGAGAAGCAGAATATGAAGCTGTAACAGCGGTCACAAACAAGCACATTTAATAAAGTAACTGTATGTTGTTGTTGGCATGAAAACTCATGTTAATGTTGACTCTGTTTTGTGTTGACAGGAGTTGCCAAGTCCTGAGAAAAGAATGGAGAAGAATGTGGCCTTGAGGAGAGGACTCAGTCCCGCTTCTTTTCACTCTCAGTCCTGATGTGAGATCCAAGCAGTCCATTTACTATCATTAATGTAATCTGCTTTGAGGACGCAGCCTCCCGCTGCGCCTCCAGATCTGTGCCGTCCCATGGAGGCGTGGCCTTGCTCTACCCAGCGCTGCTGCCACTGAAGCCCAGAGAACATGCCTTCGAAGGTCTCCTGCCTGTACCTCCTCACAGTGGTTTGCTGGGCCAGTGCTTTATGGTACCTGAGTGTGTCCAGATCCTCCAGTTCCTATGTGGGACAGGTGACCATGCCCGTCCGCAAGACCCCCAAGGACACCAAGAACTCCACCTTCTCCAACATCCGCACTCGCTCCCTCAACCCACACGACTTTGGATACATCATCAATGAGGAGAAGAAGTGTGACAATGAGACTCCTTTCCTGATTATCCTTATCAGCACCACACACAAGGAGTTTGATGCCCGACAGGCCATCCGGGAGACCTGGGGCGATGAGAGCACATTCACTGATGTCAGAGTGGTTACTCTGTTCTTACTGGGCCGCAGCACAGATGCTGTTCTCAACCAGATGGTGGAGCAGGAGAGCCAGATCTTTCATGATGTTGTGGTCGAGGATTTCATAGATTCGTACCACAACTTGACCCTCAAGACCCTCATGGGTATGCGCTGGGTTGCTACATTCTGCTCCAAGGCACAGTATGTCCTAAAAACAGACAGTGACATCTTTGTCAACATGGAGAACTTGATCTACAGCCTCCTGAAGCCCAGCACCAAGCCCAGGAGGAGGTACTTCACAGGCTACGTCATCAATGGTGGACCAATCAGAGACATGCGCAGTAAATGGTACATGCCCAGAGACCTGTACCCCGAGAGCAAATATCCTCCGTTCTGCTCGGGCACAGGCTACGTGTTCTCAGCCGACGTGGCAGAGCTAATCTACAAGACATCACTCCACACAAGACTGCTGCACCTGGAGGACGTCTATGTGGGAGTGTGTCTGCGCAAACTGGGAATACACCCTTTTCAGAACAGTGGATTCAACCACTGGAAGATGGCCTACAGCCTCTGTCGCTACCGCAGGGTGGTCACTGTGCATCAGATCTCCCCTGAGGAGATGCATCGAATCTGGAACGACATGACCAGCAAGAAACACCTCAAATGTTAGCAACAGTGGAGAATGTCCCACCGACCACCGTCCTGTGCTGGACCCTGAGGTCTGTCAATGCAGGGTCAATGCCTTTGTGAATCTTCTCTGACAAGGATAATAACTTTAGACTTTGAATTTGGCACAAAGTGGAAACGGATACATTTTGTTTTCCCCTGTTGTTTCGGTGAAATCACATGTTTATATAAGACACAGACTGTTCCTAATAATGAGAACAAAACAAACTTATGGCACTGCAGTATTGAACTCAAAACTCTTAAGGGTTCAGCTCTAACGATGAATGTTGCACAAGAATTTTCCGTTGTACTTAGGAGTGAGGTTTACTTTTGGATGTAACACACGGCACAGCAGCTGTCTCCATGGACCATGGCGAGTTCAAATCTTACAGTCGACCTAAGCCCTGACAATAGAACAGCTGGTGCCATGTCCTGACGACTGGGAGCTGTATTTTATTGTTTCCAGATATTACACATATTTTCTTACAGAGCAGATCTTTGTAGAGTGCATAGTTCATTCATCAGACGCACTGCAGATGGCGCTCCCCTGTGAATGTGACTTCTGTTTAGTGTAATGTGCAGTGGTTTGTCTGAGACGGCGTCGTGAGCAGGCTGCACAAATATCAGTCTATTACTTGAACAGAACCGCACTGTCGGAGCTATCGTGAGAGCTATCGTGAGAGCTACTGTGAGAGCTTTAGACAGCGCTTACTTTTCCAGTGCTTTTGTTTTCATGAGTCCAGATCCAATAAAGTGCTTTTCTATGAGAATTGCAGATTGTACTTTTTCAGCAAGACAAGTGTTGTTGTGACTTGAATTAATTCACACTCTAACAAAACACACCCACTTGACAAGAATTAGTGTGAGTGTGACTGCTGCAGAAACATGAACCAACTCATTAGAGGCTGTTTTGATGGCGGCAGCTGTACTCGGTCTGGCATGCCGTCCCGACTCGTAAGATGTGCCGACGACCTCCCGCTGAGCCCTGGTGCCTCCTCGCGCCTGTAAAACGCAGGTGTCTGGCATCCACACACACAGCTAACGATTGCCTGATTACCCCACAAGAAGCTGCATTTCAATCAAGTACTTCAATAATATCAATCAGACAACATGATGGTAAAATGTTCTTTGTATACCCGCAGGTCACTCTTGTATCATTAGCATTAAGAGAGAAGTGTGCTTGTCAACAAACACTGGACAAATTTGCACCGCTGATGCCCAGTCTAATTAGGCTGCCTCTAACTACAGGTATGTTTGTACAAAGATTAGAAGTCTCATGTGGGAATAAATCATTAAATATGCCTTGTTTTCTGCGGAGGAAAAATATGTACAAAAACTTAGAGGCATTCAGGGCTAGTTTTATTTAAAAAAATCTTCAAATGTTACTGAACTTTTTGCAACCAGCAGAATAATGTAAGTTCCTTTAATGTCCTTGCTCAACTTTCATGTTTTGTGTTCTTACTCCGTACTCATGCTTTACAAACATGGCGCTGCTATTTACCACCGTATTTCCTTGATGCAACAGTCCTCCGAATCGTCCCCCCTGGCATTTTTGCAATTTGATACAAGATGCTGAGTAATAGAAAGTCTGTTTTGTAATTGGCCAAACAGCCCGGTGGTGGGGTATTATAAAAAGGAGTCAAAGCTGGAGGAAAATGAAAAGGCGAGTGATTATTCTGGGGCTGTGCTAAATGAACCTTATAATGAGAGAGGCGGCGTGCTACACAATTGGGAACACTCTGCTTCCAAAACAGAAGAGTGAATGGGAAATTTTAAAGCATAGGACCCTGGCAAAGACGTGCCTTTTTCGGGTTTTCCATGACGTGTCCGTGTCCAAGAGCGCTGCTTTGGAGGAGGACAGTGGAACTAATAATCCACTGCAGTGAGGAGCAGGTGTTGGGAGAAGGGGATTTCATAAGCTCTACCTCCAGTCGACACTGTGCCCTGAGCCTCCCACGGACCATCCAGGGCAGTCAAACCACTACATGAAAAAGTCATTCAAATAGATTTTAGACACACAAGGGCGGCATGGTGGTGCAGTGGTTCCTGAGTTCGATTCCACCTCCAGACGAGGTCCTTTCTGTGTGGAGTTTGCATGTTTACCCCATGTTTGCGTATGTACAATTGGTCTGGCATGCACATACTGAATGGCAACCCTTCTTCCATCTATGTATGAAGATTGCGCAATTACTACTCAAATAACACTTAGCAATGACTTTACACTTTTGAAAACTTTAAATTCCCATGAATGTTTAAAACCAAGCCATAATGACATTAGCAGAGTGTGAATAAGTCTGCTAATGTCAGTGTTAAAGAT
>JAPMNZ010944995.1:0-10434 GCA_029875035.1 Pomatoschistus microps | reverse complement strand
ATCAGCTCGTTTGAGTTGAGGTGACGTCACCTCTATACAAGAGATGGCTCTAATCTCACAGGTTTTGAGTGTTGTGTGGTGTATCACGCATATTATTATCACACTTGTGTATAGGATTGACTGTGAAACATGAAGAAAAGCGTGATATAGGACCTTTAAGCTCCTACATCTATTTTTCTCATAAACAAAAGTTGGGCATACCTAAAAGTTTTTGCCTATTTAAAATCACATCTTACATGTCACATGCTTGTGTGATGCATCATATTAAAGCTAGAGCCTTCTAGTTTATGTAAATATAAACTAAAATAATGTTTGTCATTCCTATTTCACTCTGCATCCTTTGAAGTTTGGGAAAAAAAACCTGTTTTTTAATGTATAAATGCCCTAAAAAAGTTTCTCTTTTTTATCATATAGTGCCATTCGGAGCCAATTTGGCATACTTTGTTCCAAATTGTGCCAAATTGCTTTACTGATATTTCCTCATCATAAAAAACTATATTTTTTAGTTTTGGTACTTATAAGTTACTAATCTGTGTGATTTTCTTTTATATTTTTTCAAAATGAATTTTTTAGCAGTGTAAATGCATAGTAAATATGCCCAGCAACAAAACAGCGTCTTTAGCATGCTAAAGTCCCACCCATCAATAGAGAGCTGTTTTTATTGGCTAATCATACATGTCAATCATTTAGACATAGCACATTGCGCCGCCCACCCAGGCTAACAACAAGCCCAAATGGACCCGCGAAAATCAACGAAAACGCATGCTGCTTGTCATATTCACAAGGGTACTGCGGACAGAAACCTGCTTCAATCTCTTTGTGGATGGGCTCATTTTGAAGCTATGGAAAAGATGAATACGGAAATATGCGGTTTGTGGGTGCTAAACAGGGCAGAATGTCCGTAAACAATGAAGGAGCAGCGCAAATGTTTTTTTCACAACTTTTTTTCGCTGAACATAAATGCACGTTTTTGGATTATTTCTCCAGAATGGATCATACTTTGTAAAATACAAGTGGATATTCTTTTTCAATAGACAGTTTCCGAGTGAAAGAGACCAAGCAATGATGGTGAAAGTCTAATTTGTTCAAGCAGCAGAAGACGAAAGGTAAAAAACTTATACACATGTCATTTATTTTGTGCCCATATTATGTGTTATATATTTTTAATGCAAAGTCTGATATTGTTTACACTTATATATACGTGTAGATGAGAAAATAAGATTTAAAATGATATATAGCTTGTGGGTTATGAAGTTCAAAATACATCTACTATTGCCAGCAGATACATTTTTTGTCTTGTTTGCCCCCGCCAGCGGGGGCTAGCAAGCTTACACAGCATGAGGCTCTGTGTTTGGCCAAAGCTTCAGTAAAAGCCATTTGATCTCACTGTTATAAATCATGTAGAACCAAACATAGGTGTTCATTATTCCCTGCACTTGGACAAGACCTCCTTTCTGGCCTATGGTTCTTTTGATAGTTTTGCCAATCGCTGCATAAAAAGACTCTGATAAGATAAGCCGTTGCGAACCGCTCTCTCTATCTTCTCCGTGAGTGATTTTGCAGGAACACTCCTAGTTGTGTCAATACTCTTTTGTACAAAGTTTGTCTGAGTCAACACACCTGAGCACTTGAGAGGGCGCTGAACTCATCTCAGGTCAGAGAGTGTGTGTGTTTGTCCAGCGGTGGGAGCACCTCACAACAACAGGCTGCTCTTTGTGTCAGGTCTGTGAGGCTCACTAATAACGGCCCTCTCGACAAGCTTTTCTGACAGCTGGGTGGGACTTTGAAGAATTCATAATGAAGCATGGCCTCAGATTAGCACTGAAGTAGTTGCCTTTGATGATACAGCCATGCAGGTTATGGAACTAATTAGTATTGGCCTGTATCGGTTTGAAAATATATAAAACCCAGACAGGTTGAGTGTTTTGGACGTCTTACGAGTAAATAAAAAAGGTGTATAGTACAAGTTCATTCGGTTTGTGTGCTTTCAAGTCCGCTGCTTGAATAAATAACTCCTCATCCTTCAATAAGATGATTTTTACGTCTTGATTCGATTCCACCTCCAGACAGCGGTTCTGTCTGAAGTGTTCCATGTGTCTGCGTTGGTTTCCACCAGGTTCTCCGGTTTCCACCTTGTTCTCCAGTTTCCCCTACCACTAAAACATGTACAATAGGTATGAATGTGATGAATGAGTGAACGGATGGTAATGGTTGGAGACTTCGACACACCGTGTGTTTCAGCGTCTTGTGTTTGGAGTGAAGGCGAAATTACATTAAAAATTGTAAAATGCTTCGTGTGAACTTTGTAAGTGAAATGTGATAAAAGGAAAACGATTATTTACTTACAAATGTTGGGGGGCTCTTACACTCATCTTTAATTCTATCCTGACGTTTTATTTCACTATTTCTATTTTAAAATGCAATATGTATCTCATGCTAATGTTGGCTGTTTTTGTGGACTGAACGGTTGTCTTTCTTGTCTCTTAAAGTATACGAAAGTTACTAGTTGTATTTCTTTATTGCAGAAACTCCCCCCTTTGCCCTCAATCAACACTAGTGCAAAACAATAGAGGAATGTTCCGGTCTTTTACCATTCCTGAGTGGCTATCTGATGAAGGAGAGCAAGGGATAATCCAGCTGTCCTTATCAGTGGCAGGGATCCCATTTCCATATTCAGGCCCCGATAAGAGCCCGCCTGATAAATGTGATGGAGTGATACCTGCTCGGAGGCTGATGAGAGCCTTATGAATGGCTGAAGAGGAGGAGTGATGAAGGGGAGAGAGGCCGGCCCAGGCTGGACAGTAGCTTTCAGCGGGCCAGATAAAAGCACCAAGGAGAGGCGTGTGATTAATGTGCATAAGTGGCCAAGGGTCAGAGGCAGGCCCTTACCAGTGACTGCTCTTAAGAGAGGTCAGCCATAGCTCCATTCGTCACACTGACGCCCAGCCCAACTGCTCAGTCTGTGTTAGTGCATGAAGGGAAAATAAAGATAATACATATAAACAGGTGTAAATACAAACAAATGACTTGCGTCCAGCTGGTGCGCACATTGCTTTATGTCTTACAAACTTACTGTGTAGTGCACAGGGATCACTCACTGACAGTCCGAGAAGGACACATGACCTCCATTTTTCAGATGGCCTGTCCTTGGGGCCAGACAGTCAGACACAAATGCATTATTAATTGGTCTCTGTTTCACAATGTCCATTGCCTCTTTATCATTGTTTTGTCTATCAGCACCACCATGGCTCACTCAGTTGTAAAAGACCTAATAATAATAATAAAAAAACGGAATGTGCAAACTCAATCAGTTGGATTTGCACATTTATTACAAATGTGATCTGCAAAGAATGAGTCTTGGTATATTTAATTTTGTAAAATAATAAATATATAAATCATGTCACTCAGTGTGTATGCTTGCTCGCTAAAAACTAAAAATGTATATGGTAATTCTTATAGCCTTTGTAGTCACTGTATGCACAAAATATTTTTGTTTTGTTTTTTGTGAGACGTTGTTTTCTCCATCGGGGTCCCATTCCCCGGAGAAGCCCGCCACCACAGGGAACCCTTAAAAGCACATATTAAAAATACACTGTCGCTCCTTCTGTATACCCCCAGCCCCAATCCACACTGTAAACAGCTGGCGCCATTGATATATTATTAATGATCTTCTTTAATTAGTTTAATTACATAGAATCACATCTTTGTGCATAATTTTTCCTTTTAAAAACTCATCTGTCATTTATGTACGAACACAGCACTCTGCCCTCTGGCTGGAATTGTGCTGCTTACATTTTACTCATCCAACCACTGTGACATGCTCTGTAACCTATTCTTTTTCATGTCAGTCATGCTTTGTTTGAAGCGTATGCATTTTATCCTGCATGGCTTTGATAATCACTCAAATGTAATGATCCAAGCAACGGATTTGTCTTAATATAAGGATGTTGTTTTTTTTTTGGAATGGAATCTTGTTAAGGATTTCCCATGGATTTTCACAGCAGACATTCAGCGCAGTTGTCCACAGTCTCACATGGCCTGATGGCGCGTCCACCTGGGACAGCGGCCTGTATTAGCCCTGTAACCTAATAAGGCAGGTTGATGCTCAAACACAAGACTTTATTTAGACAGCACAATGGTTAGTCAGCAGCAACACTATCTGACCCCATACATCTTATCATGCAAGCACTCTGTCAACAGTGTTACTGGAAGAGGACAGTGCTAATGCTCACACACATTAGCATCCCTCAACAGCTTCCAAGATGGCTGCCGGGATAGATATATACGGGGGGAAGTGCAGCTTGTCAGACACTGATGTTCCTCCATGATGACAACAGGAGTAAATGAGGTTTCAGAGACCTCATCTAAGACAAAATCAATATGCTGCCTCTCAGCTCAGGAGTGGAGCTTTCTGCATTATCGGCTTTAAACTCACACGCGGGCTGCTTTTTGTTGTGAGTGCAGTGGCGCTAGTTTGGGGCATATGGAGGATCTCTGTCTCCGGATCCATCAACACGGTATCTCGATCCTTCATGCAAACTCACCACATCAGCACACCTAATGTCAAAATGATATATTTCTACCCCCCGCCCATGCGATCTGTGGGATCAATCTACTGCCCAGACTGCTTTAAAAGTCAATTACCTAGCTAAATGACTCAAGGAATAACCTGTGAGAATGATGTTTCATGCTATATCGATGACAATAACATTACACCTTATTAGTGGAATAATTTTGTAATACAACACAGTTGGTAGAAGGACATCCCAGAAAGTGCGTCTTGTGAGGGGCTCGGGTTTCAACTATGCCCTTTTATCTGATTGGTGTTGGCACCTTCTTGCCCTGGTTATTGAATTGTTAAGAAACTAAAGCAAATATATTTTGGCCTACTTTGTGTTACGTACCAGAAACAAAAAATAAAGCATATCAATTATTGGTTTGTATTTGTTTTTTATAAATAACAGAAAAACATTTCCAATTTGCCTACCCTCTATTATCATGTATATGGCTGACAATCACATGATAATAAATCAAGATTTTAAATATGAGATGATAAAAATACAACACAATTTAAAATCTACGTCCATGAAAAAAGTATTACAAATGTTTGCAAGAATGTTCATTTCTATCAAAGCTTGTGAAGGAGGTTTGCATTGCGGTCTTTCATTGGTTTCTTATCACGTAGCACCTGCGCGGAACAGAGTGACATTTGGGCAGCTACTCACCGTTTCTGCTTTGTTGGTTCATCAAGAAAAACAACCGACTTTCTTGTGAAAGCTCAGTGAATTTAGAATTGTACTATTGTTGGGTGTCAAAACGTCACTAATCAAACTTGTATTATGTAGTATAGCAACATTTAGCAACGGACTAATTATTCCTTGATTACAATCTAGCAATATACATTTTCAAGTGACAGTTACTTTTTCTACTTACTCTGGACATAACAAACAACACCCTTTTCAATTACATTTACAGCTATTGGCAATTAAAAAACCCTTGATCATTCAGAAGAATGCGATAGTTTGTAATAAATTGATAATCTGCCTTCAACATTATAAAACCAATGGAAATATTGATAGAATTGTGTTACACCAGCAATATTCAACTCAATTTGCCTGAACAAAACAAAGCGCTATTCACCGTTGTATGGTCATTTGTTAGTCTGTATGGATGTTGTAATTAAATGTTTGCAAAAGTCATTACATCAATCTCTCTGTTGCATCCTCACACAGTCAATGCAATTATTAGGGATTTCCAAATGTTTGCCGCGTTACATCAAGCTGCCAATACAAGACAATGAGGAAGGCTTTGATAAATGGGTCTCATGGGAGTGACTCAGCCAATCAATGGTGCTTATGAGCCATGAAAACAAACATGCCCAAAATTACCAATAGTAATAGATATTTTACAACTGTCCATGTTTTAACCGATCTTTTTCACACACACCAAATAATGCAGTATAGTCGATCGTGTGGCAATGATGATTTAGTTGGACCATCACACAAACCGTGGGTGGAGAATTACAGGCCTCCATAGCGGACCACACTGACGGCTCAAATTGGCTGTCAGCTAAAAAGAGTATTATCGCCTTCGCAGCTCGAGATGGTGCGGAGGGACATAAGGGGACACGTTAATGAATAGTTGGAGATCTCCTTTTTTTTGCCCTGATCTTCCTCTGGTTAGCAAAGGCCTCCCAGGTTTGTGCAATCTCTCCAAGTCAACATCTTTCTGTAAGGCTGATTCAATTAAGATTACGCCCACAGTGGACAGAGAGTGACAAGGGTCAGTTTGATTTGGACGATTTGCTTTTTGTTTTTTCAGCACAGGTTACAGCGTGGAGTGCACTTGCCCTCGCTGACTTTGTTCTCGGAAAAAGTAAGTGGGCGAGACCTCCTTATAGACCAAGGTAAATATGTGACTACTGCAGTATGATTGGAGTTGAAGGTATTGGTATAAAGTCTTCTTTCTTACCTCTTATCTGTTTGATGAATTAACTCTTCTATTACAT
Organism: Pomatoschistus microps; assembly: GCA_029875035.1. Lineage (NCBI taxonomy): Eukaryota > Metazoa > Chordata > Actinopteri > Gobiiformes > Gobiidae > Pomatoschistus > Pomatoschistus microps. The sequence goes on along the minus strand of JAPMNZ010944995.1, from coordinate 3,926 downwards.
ATTATCGATCCCAAATGACCATTCCATTTTTGTCCACAAAGAGTGAAAAAAGTGGTGACTGTATGATAGGCTAATAATATGTAATAGTTTCAATAAGTCTGGCATGTTTTCACTGTAATGTGAATATTATTATTGTACCATTGGTCTGCAGGTGTGAGTGGGAAGGACATTTTAAAAGGTTTGAAAATTGTGATATGTGTTGAGATCTTGAGCCTCAATCTTTGTGGCAGAACACCTCATGCTCAAACAAATGCATTCCAGGATTCAAACCAACCAAGGATTCAAACCAGAGAACTAACACCAGTGAAAGGAATGGGCTATGGGAAGAATGCAATGAGTCAATCCACACCAACCTCCAATATGAGCGGAATTCCAATGATTTATTACGTTGTGAAATTTGGTATGAATTTGCTCATCTCACAAATGAACTGAGATGATGAGCAAATTTGTATCAATTCACACTGTAATCAATTTCTCAACTCGACAAATAAATGAATAAAGGGAATATATACTTTTTTGATCCCCCGTAGGATAAATTCAGCAGAACACTCATCCAGGTTTGTTGTACAGTCTGACAGCCTAAGGAACAAAGGATCTCTTGAAACGTTCCGTTCGGCAGCACAGTGATAGGAGCCTGTTGCTAGGATGACAAATATATACACAATGTAACAGTTATACCATATATAACTCACATTATCAGGTTCCTGGCTAGCTCGCCATTTGTGGCGCTAGCTTGGTCTAGCCAGGATCTGACTTGTGTCAACTGAGTAAGTAAGGATTAGGAGTATAAACAGAAGGGGATGGATCGTCAAGGAGCCCAAGATGGGAATGAGGACATCCATTATGTGCGTATTGTATTGAAATAGTTCAATTCCTGGAACATTCATCTGAAATAAACAGAAAAAACTAGAAAACATTGTTTGTATGTTTTTATATCCCGTTGTGTGAAGCTATATATCATAAAAAGCTCAAGCAGACTAATGACTTCTGTATAAGCCTGTCTTGTTGATCAATTAGTTGTTGTTTGTCCCTTCCTTAAACAGTCCACAGATTGTCAGTGATTTGAAATGGGTCTGATACTTTCCTCAAATATGTGTCTGATCTTCCACGACCGTCCGCAGAAAAGTGGTCTAACATCTGTAGGCATCGTCGTAAACAAATACATCCAAAGAATCGCACACAATTAAAGTAGCAAAAGGCCTGAATCCCCTCTGGCCCCAAAGCAGTACCAGCAAACAATAAACGTCAACTTGCATGTAGCTAACATTGATGGTTTTCAATAAAGCCGTGTAAACTTCTTGTACGCTTTAGCCAATGTACTCCCTAATGTTTTGTCTCTGATTGAATGAGTCATCTGCTTGCCCTTTGTTTCGCTTGCAAGTGTATTTCTTTCACTCATCAGACTAACAATTTCTAAATGGAAGTGTAATGGCCTAGTCCTTAAACATAACAAGTGACAAGGACGTTACAATTGGCTTTTGAGTCGTTAGACCATGACTAAAGCCTCATCCACTTTACTATGTGACTTTTTGCTCATAATAGCCCGTAATAGTCCCATTTGTGATGCATTTGGTCCATCAAGTCGGAGTCCGTGAGAAAACAAAGAGATAGCTTTATTCAAATGATTCGTCATTAGACTTTTGTGTATGTGTGAGAGAAAGGAGAGCACAGGTTATTGCCTCTGCATGCTGTTACTTTAAAAAGACTGTTATAGCCCTAATAGACCCTGGGCCTGGCACTAACACAATGCTCTGACCTCCGCACCGCAGGGTCACTCTCCTGTGCCTGGGTTAACATTACACCCAGAGTCCACCCCACAGCTGCACCTCATTACAATACCCCATAAAAAAGTAGACAGCCAAACGAGGGGTGCAAGGCGGCGTTAAAAGAGGTGAAGGGGGCGATGGTGTGAGGATGAATGAAGCAGTGGGTTGAAGAGGTGGGGGCGGAGGCTTGAGAGGTGCAGAATGAAAACAGAAGCGTTAAGTCATTAGAGGCCATTGTTGCGCTCAAACGGCCGCCACACAAGCTCACAGTGAATGGGAAATGGAGCTTAATGACCTGAAAAGGGAACTTCAAAAGCACTGACAATAGATGAGAAGGGGTGGCCCGCTTGAATGTCGCTCTGCCACTTATTGCGCAGCGAGAGAATTGTTAGGTTGTATTTGCGTCGATGTGTGTTGGTGAAACTGTGCCGCTTGTCTTACGAAATGTGTCTCCGTGGGTGTGGCTGTTCTATAAGGGTCTATCTGGGTTCTTTGTTTTTGTTATCTTTTTTTTCAATTAATTTTAACAACATCATGTGTTTGCAAAAGAGAAAGGAAGAGCTTCGAGAGATATTATGGTGAATAGATAGCTAGTGATAGATAGTGAATAGATAGCTAATAGATAGTGAATAGATAGCTAGTGATAGATAGTGAATAGATAGCTACCTACGCAGGTGGAGTTAAATCTGGACCTCAGTCACTCCGATTGTGTATCCGTGTAATGACTCTAATATGTTCTGATTGTTGCTTGATGCGACACGTATGCCTTTCTATGTGTGACGTATTTGTGACGTAACAAAGACTATTTAGAGCTTGTCCTGACTTTGTTTTGTCTGAAAAAACTGAAAGAAACTGAGAATAAAGTTACAGGTGGCTCTGTGCGCAAAGATCCTGTCTCTGTGAGGTAGATTTCCCACAAAATTATGAAAATCAACTTTTTTGTTTTTGTTGCAACTCTCTTCCCTCATCACAAAAAGACTTGGTTTGTTTGGTCAAGATCCATCCCTGCTAATATCCTGAACTCCTGGCACAAACATGTAACTCTGCTCCTTCTGTCTAATAGCCCGTTTTCTGCCTTCTAAAAACGAAACCATTGCCCATTAATTAGTTTTGGCCTTTTCTCAGGTGAAATGGCTGTTTGTACCCATTCTTGTTCATTTTTATTTTTTTATTTTTTTATTAAAACACATTCCACTCCTTCTGGTGGTAGCATAGGGAAATGGCAGTCCAATTGCATTGTTTACTTGTGATACTGAATCCACCATATATTTCATACTTTCAATATTTATTCACATTCTAAAACATGTAAGTAATGCATATGTATTCTTTAAATAATGTATTGAAGCCCCTGGTGGCCAAAAGCAATCGAAAGAATAATCTCGAGAAGTTTTCCACCAGGTATTGAGTAACACAGGCAGACAATGATCAGAAATATATCTCCACCATCACAATGACATCTTGCTTCAGTTTAGTTTACAATCAAATACAACAGAAACTATGTCACTTTGGGCCGGTGCTTTCCAGTCTCCAAACCACATTTAGAAGGTACATGCATATCCTCAGTGACGACTGGTGAAGGACTTTAGCTGTAAGGCAGTAGTTGGCCTCATCAATTTTGCATGTTTGTGAAATCAGGGATGACAACGATAAGTTCCATTACCAGGCTTGGTCAAAGACGGGATCATCTGGCATAAGACTGACAGTCACTCAGCACCTTACAGTATATGCGCACACTACAGCTGCCTGTTAGCTTGATTCATTCTCAGTGTACGCATGAATGTATACTAAGTGTTATGAGATCCAGAACAGGGTTACTTTATACCAGTCATTTGAATGCAAGATGAAACATAATCAATTATAGTATATTAGCTAGTGTATGTCAGAAAGAGTGTTAATGCGATGGTTGTTAGCCTGGTTAGGAATATAAACCCCTAAATCGTTGTGATATTGTCCGTCCTGTGTTTGGCCCGATCTGGTCTGGTCCAGTATAATTATGCCTTAGAGCAGGTGTGTTTGGTCCTCTCAGTCCACCCAGTCTGTGTTCTCCTGTTGGAAAGTCAAAATCAGGGGTCTCAAACCGGTTCTAGAAAGGGCCATGTGGCTGCTGGCTTTACTTCCAACAGTTCCAATCTGAGCAGGAGCACAGATGACTCCACCCAT
>JAPMNZ010944964.1:0-10953 GCA_029875035.1 Pomatoschistus microps | reverse complement strand
AGCAACGCAAGGTGTAACAAGTCATCAAGATTTTCTCGAGGATTAGAAAATAGCTATTTTTGATCCTACATCCCACACCACAATCCTTTGGGATCTAAAAAACAAATTGATGTATTGAAAGAATAATGATGATGATAATTATAATAAGTACAGCGCTATTTTGGACATGGCTCACTATGGGATATACTGTACAGTCTTTAAGGTTTTAACTGGATTCACAAATGAAAGGCATTAGAGAATCTATGATGAACAATTAACATGAACTATGAGGATGCAAATAGTGAGCATGTTTACCTCAGCGTTCATTTTCAGAACTCTGGTAAAATGCTGGAACAACAAACTATTTTCACAGTAAATGTGTGTCCGATCCAGTTTTAGGGAGTTGAGGGATTTTATTTTATGTTTTTACTGCAGCTGATAAGAACATTGATTGGCATTTCCTGTTTTAGAATGTATTTTCTGAAGTGGGGTTAGTATATAGTAGGGCCTGGCGATAAAACAATAACGACATATATTGCGATAGACACGTGTTCGATATCAATAAAAACTGGGGTCGATAGAATGTTCGATTGTTTAACTTCACTCCGTCAGAAAAAAACAGGACGTTATGTAGGCAGAGGCTTCTCGACCTATCACGGCCGAGCATGAACCGCAAGGCATTCTGGGAAATCCAACAAAAAAAGAAAAACTCACATCAACAAGCGGACCATGCGTTGCGTCCATGGATCCAAAGTTGTCATGTTTCAAAGTTCAAAACACTCAAACGGTCAAAACTGAAGGTAAACCAGGATTACCCTGTGACTAAATATGTGCTGCTAACGTGTCTTAGCCGACACAACAAATGTATTTATTAAGGTTTTTTAAAAACGATTGATAATTACTGATATTGACCAATATGAATCACTTATATTGTGATATAGTTTTCAGCCATATTGCCCAGCCCTAGTATATAGAATGCAATATGGAAAAACATGTACGAATGTATTCGTTCAGAGACATATAACTCTGAACATAGAGCCATATTGTCAGAATTCATCATTGAGACATTCAGAGCACAGAAAAAATATGTTCCTTATTATTTCATTTTGTCATTGTGCCTCAATAGAATTTCTAAGAACACGGTTGAAATGAATTAGATCAATACAAAGCATGCTTAAGCAGATACAAGTGCGCACAGACTAAAAAGACCATTCATCCTGCGGCGTTCGTGCGGAGGTGGAGGTGTGTACTTGTGTATGTGCCATCAATGAGCGTAGGGAGAGCTTTATTGAGTTTTTGGTGTTTCCGTGGGTCGGTATAAACAAGAACTACAACAGCTGAAGGCTACACTCTCAAGAGACCGATTGCATACACAGCCCTATTGTGGCATGTGTGGCCTACTCACAGCTTAAGATTGCCAACAGTCCTGATTCAGGGCAAGACATTCTGATAATTGGGAGATATGTTTTTGCCCTGGGTTTGCAGATGTCCCAATATTGTATTCCCCCTTCAAATTGTGTGATTCATACACACACACAGGGGCTGTTGTCTGGCTGCTTGAACTCTGCAGAACAGTTGTGATGCCTTGTGGGGCTTGTAGTATCTGCTGTGTGGTGAAATTCTTTTTTCCCACGACTCAGTTCAGCCAAGCCCAATGTGAGCTTCCTAAACCCCATTGCAAGGCTCAAGAAAATAGAAGCATGCACAAAAATGTTATTCAAATAAAAGTTATAATTTCAGGCCAAAACGGTGCATCAGGAGATTGCTACAGTTGTCTCACAGATCATTGTGTGTGTGTGTGTGTGTGTGTGTGTGTGTGTTTTGAAAAGATTTGAGAGAAATGTCGGTGAAGTAAAAAGTGTGCTGAACTTAGATATCAAAGCAAAAGTGCATTCAATCACCAGTAGCTTAAAAAAGAAAAAAATATACTGGTTACTTTCACTTTTGCAATTTTAATATTTTTCCTTTTAAAATATTATCTATTTCAGACTTATATGAGGAACTTCCCCACAGATGTATATGGTGGATTTGAGAAACGAAATATCATTCTGTATCTTGTGTGCACATTCAAATAAAGTCTCAATGTTCCAAAAATCCTGTCAATTTTTGAGTCGACATTTCGGAGTCAGGCTTCATACTAACATCCCCCATGCAATGTGGCTATCCCTGGAGCGCCATGTGATGTTTGTTTGTGTCATATGTGCGTCTCGTGTGGTGCCGTTTTCTTTTACACACTGCATAAGCTGTTGTTTCATGGTAATATAAGAGAACCTTTTCATGGCTACCTTAACGTTAACATTTTGCCATAAAAGGACACAATAAAGACAACATAAATACTAAATACCGCAATAAACCGTTAGCTTATTTACCTTAGCTGTTAGCTTCCGACAACAATGCAACCTATTCCTTCCATACGTGTGAAAAACAGAAACACAGGCACGTACAACTGACACAGATGCGGTCGAAGGTTTGAAAAGTGGTTGGTCAAAGCAGCTTCTTAATCAGTCATAAAGGAAAGCCCCATTCACATAAATCGCCTGGGGGGAAAAAATCCCTGGTGTTGCCATGAGAATAGAGATCCATCTACCTGAAAAGGGGCCTGTGTATTTCCTCACACTTCCTTCGTCAGCTCTCTCTGCGCTGTTCACATAAACACATCAGAATGAGGAATATGTGCTACGTCAATAGCTCTGGAACTACTGTATCAACTTGATTCAACAGTTGGTGGGATGAGCTTTGTCCAAATTCCGTTCTGCGCCACTAGCCTTCGCTTTTATCCCCACCGCAGTCAGACTGTACAACAAGTCACTTTAAGTCACTGCACTAAGACTGGAAACCTGCACTGCTCTTGATTGACACTTTTTAACCGCCACTTTTTGTAAATAATAATCCTGCATTTAACATGTTGCACATTTCTTACTTCTTGCACAATTCTTGAGTGTTTCTCTCCCTGCTGATGTGACATGTGAATTTCTCCTGTGTGAGATTAATAAAGGACATCTTATCTAATCTTATCTTATCTTATCTAGCGGCTTTTTTTCCGACAATTACGGTACCAACATTCTCCCTTCAACCTAAGCATTAAAATTGTGCCGGCACTCAGTCCACTCCTAGTACAATGGAACGTTAAAGATAAGGACCAACAGAGCTATTTGTTTGGCCTGTGAAAATAAATATATATAAATAGATCGATACAAAAAATTTCCCCTGCCTGATTCTGTAGCAATGTTGTTTCTTTGCTTTAGCAGTCTTCCACAAAAGGGCAATTTAATCATTTATCTGTATTGTATGATCTGAATTTCAATAGCATCCACACATCATTATCACAGACTCCTTCATGTAGTCATTTACTGCTAATGGCTCCCCTCGCCACATGGCACATGCAGTGATTTCGTATAATTTAAACTTTGCCCTGAAACATTTATCCTCTGGAAAAACAGAAAAATCCCTCATTATCATAATCATCCTCCTTTTGTGCACTGCATTTTCAAAAAGGGCATGTAAGTTGGATCAACACTGTTTTCACTTTCCTTTTTTTTTTTCGATTGCTCTTGCATTTTTTCTATTCTGCTGCTCTGTCAAAATGTAAAATCAGGGTGTGTTTTTTGCTGCCGTAGGAGGATTTAGGGGAGAGGGCATGAATAAGAGATGTTGGGGTTGAGCAGAGCAGGATCCCGTTGTGTTAAATTTGGATCTGAGAAGAGGGGATGGTTTTCCCCAAAGATGACTAATTTAGCTCCTGCTGCTGCTGCTGCTGCTGATTCTACTGCTGCATCGGCTGCTGCTGCCGAGTGGAGCTTGCAAAAAACTAAACATTAGGTGTTTTTTTAAAAGCCTTGTGCTTATTGAGGATGATTTTCTTTACTGTGATATTACAGGATACGGTATATACAGTATGTGATAATGCTGCGTCTGTATCGGTGCAAGTCCACGTCTTATAGAGTAGGTTTCCCATCTGCTACAGTCCGCTATGTTTTTATTAACACTCCCCCTCGCATACTGCCTTTACTCAACAAAAATAAGCCCTCATTTAAGGCTAAAACTACAATTTGGCTTTGTGCAATATGAGATACAGGATGAGTGTGAGTCATGATCATTATAAGTGAATGTATTTTGTTGGTAGTATTAGTGTAGTGTTTTAGTATAGAGTGTTTTTTTCACAATGTCTATCCTGTTAGGAGCCATCTGAACTGTGGTGGCTGATATGGAGCAGGCAGACCAGACACAATCAACCTAAATACAAACATTAGACAGCAGAAACATGCACAAAAAAAACTATCAATAAAAAATAAAATAAGAATTATAAAAATCTCAGAACTGGAATTGGGGTATGGCTTTCATTCATGGGGGTTTTGAAGGGTTCGCAATTGCTCCTGCGTATGGAATCACAGCTTTACTTTCATTATACATGCAAATTCTACTTCTCACATGTTTCAAAGTTATTACAATTTTCCTCTCTTGCCATGTACACACAAGCTGTTTCAGACTGATTTATGCAAGTTTGAGCACATTACATTCTGTTTCCCAAGTTCCTGTGCTCCCTTGACCCTGACCACCAAGATACGACCACTCTTCAAAACGTTTTTTTCTCGAAAGAATTATATAGCTGGACAGACTTGTTTGGATTGAAATTGGGCTTTCAGTAGTGCTAAATGTATCTATAAAATAAAGTAACATTGGCCTGTCTGTCTGTTTGGCCGGCTGTGGCAATAAAAGACGTCGCTGAACCTCGTAATCGTTGCAATTTTTTCTTCATTTTCACTTTCATTTAATTGAGGTGAATATAGTTATACAGAATGTGACGTTTGCTATCGGAGTACTACAGGGACTAACAACGCTCTCTAAGCACTGGACTAGTTTGAACAATGAGCCATAGTTCTTATTGAGAATGTTTTGATATTTCTTGTCGTAGTGACCGCTCTCTGTTCTTTCCATGTGCTGATGTTCCAGTTGAATTCGCCCATGAACTCGGTGAGCAGTTCGGAGGACATAAAGCCCCCGCTGGGTCTGAACGGGGTAATGAAGGTTCCCCCCCAGCCTTCGTGCACCGCCCTGTCCCTCACCAAACACATATGTGCCATCTGTGGAGACCGCTCGTCAGGTACGTAAATGCGCAATGAGTATGTTTGCAAAGCACTGAGGGAAACCGGATGACTCTTAGTCCAATCGAAGTTTATTGAGTAAGAAATTTACTTGGGGTGTGAAAAAGTCAATTTGAGGTGGCTGGATGAAACCCTTTCTACTCCATTTATGCTGGCATGTAAGCACATAAACCGAATACTATTGAGTATCCGTTTTTTCTGCGAATAAACCGGGTTCTACTGAGTATCCAGTTTAACTGCAGAATCAAGGAGATGCAATTCAAAGCACAGGGATGAGCCATTCTTATATTAGAAATGTACGCAGATATGCATATAGGATGGGTGAACATGGTCAAACACCTACACAAACACCATATGCTGTAATCCATCCATCCATCCATTTTCTTCCCTTTGATCCGTTTCTGGATCGGGGGTGGCAGTCAGAGCTGCACCCAGTACACAGAGCACCAGCCCCACACTGATCCTCCTGCTGGTGGTGATTCCACAGGAGCCTTGATCTTTCAGCGGGGGCTTCAGGCAAAGTGGAGTTAAGTGTCTTGCCCAAGGACACAATGACAGCAGTCATCACTGGGAGTCAGTGGAGAAGGTCTCATGGTTGGCTCCAACCCACGACCTTCAGGCTCAAAGGCTCTACCAACTGAGCCACTGTCGCCCTCCATGCTGTAATCCCCTTTCCAAAAAAATATAAAATTATTGTGTAGCCGTAATTCACAACAGCAGTCGTTTTACAACATTTTGTTAAAGCAGGAGGATTTTACAAAATGTTTGATTTACCAACAGCAGGTCACATTGTAGGTGGTCAGACCGGTTTGGGAGCAACTCTGAGCAAAAAACCATGTTACCTGGTGTAAAACTATTGCTCTTTGTTGAAAGGGGGTTAGCACTTTATGTTTCTGTCTTAAATGTAATGTTGATAATATCTACTTTCACATTATCAATAATGTTCACGCTCACCTTTTTTACATGATTTCAGAGTAAACTTTACTCACCTAACATTTCAACATCAAGGCCTCATATCTGGTCCACAGAGTAATAGGTTCTATAGAGGAAAAGGGGGAAATGTTTGAAAATGGTCGACCTCCATTGGTGCGTTTGAATTGGCACCACTTCACTCTGCTGCTCCACACTCTGCGGGAGACTTTACTGGAAGCACAACAGTCAAAGGATTTCTGTGCAAATCTGGGCTAAACGCTTCAGTCCAGGAGGCTAACCAGGAGGAACTGCCCAGAAAGAGCCGATTAGAGGACCGACAGTAAACTGGAATGCTGACTGAATTCAGCCTTAGCCATTTTTCAGTATGTTATTTTCCATTCCAGTAAATTCTGCTTTAAGTGGCTATAGTGTACTGTCGTGTAGATAACAACTTATTTGCTCTATAGTTTTGGGTGAGGGTCCAAACCATCTGTTTTATATGGGATTGTTTTGTTCAACAAGGCCCATGGAAAGTATTCTTATGCTAATTAAAACACCTGGAATGGAACAAATAGCGTGTTTAAGCTGAGAGTTAAAGACGGCCGCCTTTCTTTACCCGTAAAACATTGAAACTGTGTAATCAAATCTAACAAGTTCCTAGCTTTCATTATGATGTTATATTGATTCACTGTCACATAGGGGCAATCTATTGATTTTTTTCACATGCATCTATTTTTTGGTTTTTGTCCCACCTTTACTTAACAGAAGAAAAACCCAAAGTGTCAACTAGTGACTCTGTCTTTCACACTTTTCAATCGCTAATGTTGGAAGGTGTGTGATCTCTGTGATTTAGCGGTGGGTGTGATTGACTGATGAGACAACCAACTAGAGATCCACTGGATATGATGCTATCAATGCTGTTTTCTGCTCTGGTTTTAAGGATGTTCTATCTTTGAAAAAAAAATTATTCTATGAAATAGCAGAAAAACACACTCGATCAGTCGCCACGCAGGCCATGCCGTGGAAAAGTACTGTGACAATGTGTCGTAACCAATGAATTTCTCTGCAGACACAGATTTGATTGGAGCAATAGGCTGGCTGTAGGAGCACCCTGCTGGACAGGTTACTTCAATTTATTTCAATTTATTCTTGTATAGCCCGAAATCACAACAGAAGTCGTCTCAGAGGACTTTACAAAACCATTGAAATCATCAACACAGATCAGAGAATCAACAGTTAAAAACACATGTTACTTCCATGTGGCATTCAAAAAGCTGTTTGTCTTGTAAGATGAAGACCACATGTTGTGGAGTAATATCATTACTACTAAAACTACTTTCTGTTGGGACAAACCAAATGTATTGTTTATTTATAAATCATAATTGAGGATGAGTTGGAGTAAGTGTATGCATGTGCTAACAGGGGAGTCTGGGGTCTGCGCTCTGAAGGCTTTTGCTTTATTTCCCGCTTGGTTTCTGAGGCTTAGATTAAGATTTAGATTAAGAGATCCATTATTTCTCCCACAGTGGGGAAATGTCAGTGTTGCATCACAATTTTAAACACAGTAGGAACGAGGAGCACACAAGACAACATAAGTGAATATTTTGGACATGTATTAACATTCATTGGTCTCTCCTGGACCAATGGCTCCTATGTGTTTTTTCTTTTATTGCATTTCTGTGTATGCACATTCCTATGATGTGCTGTTGGCAAATCAACAACTTTGTAAAGTCCTCCGGAGACGACTGCTGCTTTGATTTACGACTGCTCTGTATCACTTGTACTCATATAAGTCATGCAGGTGATTTTACACATCTATAAAGTTTATTACTGTTTCTTTGACTCATTAGACAATCCAGTACATTGTCAGTAAAGTTATTTGAGTACCGTGCCCTCCTCTAAACATAACACAACGTTGGGATGTGGAGCAACCACATTACACGAAAGAAGGCTGTACCATAATTCCTTCATTCCATGTTTTGATGTGGCTTTGGCATAATGCATCAAAGCTTCACACCAGGCCAGTCCTAACAGTCAATGCAATACGCTTTACTGGAGGTGAGATAAAGAGGCTGTGTCTGAGGCAAACCATCCACAAAACATCACTCATCTCTGGGCATGTCGACGGCGGAGCGCCCCATTGCCATGTTGCCATTCTGTGGGTGGTCACCTGCGCTCCTGTGTAACCTAATACACTGTAGCGGAGGCATGGGAGAGCCAACGCAAGTCACAACAGGAACGATGACATAGAGAGTGCATCAAAGTTCAATTTCAAAAGGCTTCCTCTTGAACAAATTAGTCAGAAAATTGCAGAAGACTGAAAATTGTGACTGTTACAATTGTTTAGTCATGTAGACCCATGTTTTTTTTTTATTTCTCTCAAATTATGTAGTTGATCATTGAAAAAATATAATACATCATTGTGATTCATATGGAGCAGGACAGGGCACTTCAAACCATCCATCCGTTTTCTTCCACTTAATCCACCCCCAGGTTTCCAAGAAGCAGTCTCTACTCACATCCAGGAGAATAAATTTCCAAGTCATCGTGCTCTGGGTCTTCCCTCGGGTCTCTTTCTGGTGGGACATGACTGTAACACTCCCCAAGCACTCTATTGAGAACAAGCAGTTTGTACTTTCTATTCTGTGCTGGAGTCTATTTAGAGAGAAAAAAATGTCCAGGGCCTTTATCTGTGGAGTTTTTTATGTTTCTGCTGTTTCTGGATGGATTTCCTTCAGGTTCTACGGTTTCCCACCCCAGTCAGATTATACACCATAGGTTAAATACTCCAGGGAAGGCAGTCCTGACAAAGCCATGCATCAATATCTCGGAACAGAGGCCATGCTGGCATTGAAGTATGGATCAAATTATGCATTCAACCCATACTTCAACATTTCCCTGAAAGTATTACTACGTATCTATATCTTCAATCATTACTTTTAACTTCCCATGCTTTGCCTACTCTTTGTACAATCACGATTTTTGTGTTTAAACATGGTAGAGCTTTTTGACACTTAAAGATGCTTTATAAAGGGACAGGTGAAAAAAAAAGTAAAAATCAAAAACAATGAGTTGTGTTAACAGGTGGGTTTTGAGCAGTGATTTTAAATTAGTCTATTTTTTTAGGAGTGAGTTCGAGAGCGTTCTGAAGGCTCAACCCTCGGGATTCGGGAAAAAATAGTCCTGATTTTTTCTTTTAACCACGGATGCACAACTAGCCTGTTACTGGTCATAACTGTCCGCTCTAAAGCCTTGCATTTTTGACGCCAAATAATCTACCATTCACCAAGTAAACCTTAAAAACCATACAAAACATTGAGGCTGGATGTCTAATTTACCGGACAGTTTTAGCTCCGTCCTGCGTCATCACAAACCCGGGGGCCACACTGCAAACAATGCTTAATAGTGATTCATCCTTCATTTATAGCCGTGCTCTGAGCCTGACACGGTGGTCCGACCAAAAATACGCACACGAGCTAATGCTAAACTTCATCCATCATAATTAACAAAGAGGAGCTGTTTGCAACGATACGCAGAACACAACGTGAAGCGGAGAGCAAGGGGCCCCCCATTGCAGAGGTGCTAGAGGGGCCCCAGGACATAAGATTAACCCTTTCACCCCAAGCAGTGTTCACATGGTGGTGGCTGAAGGTGTTATATACATTGGATGCATAGACAGTAGAAAGATTACTCCAAAGGTACTTTATGTGAAAAATAGCAGATGCTAAATTTTGAAACTTCAGTGAGTAATATGGGTTCTTCGGTTTATCTACCATTCAATGTATCAATACTCATTGCAAGAACGGTGCTAGCTTGAGCTGATCCACATCATGGATCAATGCAATTTGGTTCAGGGGTCGCCAACCTTTTCAGGACCAAAAATGACAACGCTACTCTTTTAAGCAGTTCAATTGATAGTGAGTGAATAAGATTAAGAGATAATGTATTCATCGCACAGAGGGAGACGATATTGCACATGATTATTGCACAGATACATGATTTGTGAGGTCAGCTCGGCAGTGTTCATTGTACAGTCTGACAGTACCAAGTATTACAGACCTGCGGAACCTCTCCTTCACACCGCAAATACTGTGTTATGGTGCAATGCCTTGGAAGCTTTATGGGTATCGAACTGAAAACTTCAACTCTGACAAAGTTCAATATGCACTGTAGTTGTAGGCAAAGGAAACATTTAAAGATTATTTTCCATTTCTAAATCTTCTGGGGAGCTATTTGGAAGAGGGTGGCGGGCTACTGAGAGCTTCCAAGCTATAGTTTATACCTGGGGTCTCCAACCTAGATCTTGGGAGCTACCAGTAGCTCGCCAACCCCTTTCAGGTAGCTCGCCAAAGGATTTAGAATTTAACACATGGTCCTGAATGAATTCATTTTGAGTCATTATCACATATCTATTGTGAGTAAAAATATAAGGTTATTCAGTATTATAGTATATTTACATGTGACCTCCATGTGTGATCTCTCTTGTCTTATTCATTGCATAGATTGTTATTACGACTGCAACAAAAGAGTAGCTCTCTGCCTCTTCTCTTGAATAAAAGTAGCTCTTTGATTGAAAAAGGTTGGCCCCTGGTATATACTGTTATGCCCTTACATATATGCCCTGTATGTGTTATGAATATCTAATAGATACTGTCACTTTCACCCAAACATGGTAAAAACATGATTTCCCCACAGGATTAGAATGACAAGTCTAAATACAGATGCAAATAACAAAAGATAGAACAATAATATCATCACATCAACAATCAGCCATCTGCTCCATCTGCTGCTGTCACCACATCTTGTCATTCAAAGTGAAACAATACTTTACTCTTATCTACACACATAGAAAACTATAGTTGTTTACGCCGTTAAGTGTGTGTGTGTGTGTGTGTGTGTGTGTGTGTGTGTGTGTGTGTGTGTGTGTGTGTGTGTGTGTGTGTGTGTGTGTGTGTGTGTG